>SJYO01037955.1:60639518-60699287 GCA_006410555.1 Capra ibex
GGGGGGGGGGGCGGGGGCGGGGTGCAGACATAAAAAGATCCAAAAGAATTCTATGAACGACAAGACCAGTTGTTTACTAAAACGCGGAACCTTATTTTAGGGAAACCCTAGTAGCAATCCTAGACATCTTCTCGTCACCCGTCGGTCGGTCCACCCGTCTGTGACGCACATGGAGTCAGTCGTGTGGCCCTCACAGGGTGGTGGGAGGATAGCGACGGTCCTAGCCCGATCGGGGCACACGCCCTACACCAGCGAACCGTTGTACCACCTTCCATGGGCCGTCCGTGTCTGAGTGCGTCACGACTCGCGTCCGTAGGGGCCGGGGGACTATAGGACTAAGGGACAGGTACTCCGTTCCTCCAGGCGAGAAGGAGGGCCGCACCGACACTACTTGTTTTCGTATTCCCCGAGTCCTACGATCGTGTCTCCTCTACTGCGGTAGTCGCAGGGGAAGTCGTCTGGGCCGGAGGGCCGTCTGTTGTCCGCGGACGTCGGAGGTGGTCGGGACCTGACCCGAGGAGACGTGAGTCTCGACGTCTGTCCTAACCACTCCCGGGGAGATCTTAGAGAGACCGACCTCATTCGAGACACCGGACCCACGTGCCCCCACTGCGAAGGGGACAGGGGCTTAGGGGAGGGGTCCGACGTGTACTCTTCTCCGAGGGCACTCTGGTCGGTAGTGGATTGAGGGTTCTCTACGACCGTTATACCTCGGACCCCGGGGTTCTGGGTGACTGGGAGGAGACGGAGGCTGTCCGTGGACCTCAGTTGGAAGTCTCACTCCTCGGGCCCAGGGTCCGTTCGACCCCAGTCCTCACCCAGGAGTCCAGGTCGTTCCCGGTCCGATCCGAGACTTTGGGTACGACCCCACCTCCCCCTTGCTAAAGAGGGGACTTTATCTTTCCTCCACACAATCAGTGAGTCAGTTGAGGTTGAGAAACGTTGGGGAACCTGACGTCGGGAGGTCCGAGGAGACAGGTACCCTAAGAGGTCTGTTCTTACGACCTCACCCATCGGTAAGTGAAGCGGTCCCCTAGAAGGACTGGGTCCTTAGCTTGGGTCCAGAGGTCTTAGAATTAGTGGACTCGGTGGTGGTCCCTTCGGCACGTCTTTCCTCCGAATTTTGGGGGTTGTCTGAGTCGTCTCAGTCAAATGAGTGTTTTTCCGTTGCACGACACATCCAGAGTCTAAGCTTTGACTTACGACACTCCCCTTCGAAGTTTTCAGAGTAGATTGAACTGAATTACTCCAACGGCGGGGACGAGTCGCCCTTTTACCCTGTGTCTGTCTTCACACCAAAAATAAATTTATGGAAGGATGCTCACTGCTGTACCCGGTAGGTAGAAGAACCATGTTCCTCGGCCCCGTCCCTAATGTCCACATCTCACCCTTGTCCCAATACTTGTCCCTCGGACCTGTATTATCTAGGCCCGTCCTGTGCATCCACTGACACCGTTTCGAGTGGTAGAGGTAGGAACTCCTCCCCTGTGTCAGTCGGTCCTTCACGTGTAGTGAGAGTGCCGTAGTCTACCCGTCTTGTGTCCCTTCCGTTCCGGAAGTGGAGTCGAGACACTGCGGGTGGAGACGGGGGCGCCGGACTACGGTCACCCCGGCAGTGTCAGGCTCCCGAGACTCTCGAGACACTGCGGGTAGAGACGGTCGCCGTCGGACTACGGTCGCTCCGGCAGTGTCAGGCTCCCGAGCTCTCGAGACATTGCGGGCAGAGACAGGGGGAGTCGGACTACGGTCGTCCCGACAGTGTCAGGCTCCCGAGACTTTACAAAGTTCGACCTCCCTCTTCGTCGTAAAGTCGGTGCGCCATCCAATTTTTACTTCTCCGACCTGGACTCACTCAGGACCGACACAGAGGGTCCCAGTCCTGGGTCCTAGGTCCGTGGACGATTCAGTCACGACTCGGACACTAAGACACTACGGATTATGGATTTGGCAATGGTACCCTTGTCCTACGACCACAAGTACTTTAGTGGTTCGTTTGGGGTTCATCGTCCGCGTCCAGTCGAGGACACCGAGTAGCGTGAGACCTTCCCAAAGAGAGAAGGAGAGTTCGGGTGGACAGAACTTTACGTGTGTAGACAACTGTCGAGCTGGACAGATGTTCACCGGTTTGTGCCGTGACGGTCCCCGTGATCACCATTCTTGCCCGGACGGTCGCGTCCTCCGTATCTTCAGCGCCCAAGGTAGGGACCCAGCCCTTCTGGGGGACCTCTTCGTTTACCGTTGGGTGAGGTCATAAGAGTGGACCTCTTAGGGGGCCCTGTCTCCTCGGACCTCCCGATGTCGGTTCCCCAGCGCTTCTCAGTCTGACTTCGATGAATCGTACACGCGCGTGTGTCCCAGTTTCCGAGTGACCTGTGAACACACCGGACTCAATCCTCGACTTTATCCTCTCTTGGACACCGGTATCAGCACCCCGGAACTACGGCAATCTGGTTCCAAATCAGAAGGTCAGGTCGTTCTAAGGTCCAGACACCCTTCCCTCTGTGACCCCAGGTCAATGGGTGGCTCGAGCAATTCCTGCACGACCGACCGCCCACTCTGTCGTCCTCGGAGTCACCTCCGTGCCGATCACCCCTGTTCCAGGCCAAACAGGGGGGTCCGTCCGTAGGTAGAGTTACCAGAGCTCTCATCGGGGTCGGGGCGGGACAAGTCTTGTGAGTTGTGGTTTTCGCGGCCCGTGGTTCCTGTCTGATGTGTGTACGACGTTTGACTAGTTCATTGCAAGTCGTCCCTATTTACAGTTCACACTGACTCCGAATTTTTCGGTCGAAGTCCTAACGTCCCTCCATCACTGGATCTAATCGTCGTTAAGTCACTTTTTCAAGTCACAAAAAGTTGATGTTCGAAATATTTTACATTATACTAGTCTTTACGAACATCAGGAAGTTTTGGTGCACCTGAGCTAAGGTACCTCTTTCGAGTGTCTGCCTCTCCACTGTCCTCGGCCGGCACCCCACCGGGACTCGGCCCCCGTCGGTAGTCCGGACCCACAGGTCCCCGTCGACCCTTCCCGTCGGGTGAAGTGGTCCGAGAGGGTCGTGGGACTGGGACACCCCAGTCTCTTGGACCCGTTTACCCCTGGGCATTCTTCCTGTCTCGTAGTGGAAGAGTCGGAGTCGGTCGGAGTCTCCTCCTCCACCGGTCCTGACTGGTCGTCAGGTCGAGTCGTCCCATCTCGGTCCACCTCCCCGACGCAGGGTCCGTCAAGACCAGTGTTTCTACCCCTGCCTACACCGAGCACCCTGTCCTTCTGGAGGTCGTGGAGGGTTTTCACGGCCCCTGAGACCTGCTCCTGATCTTAGGAAGGACTCACGCACAGTTCGGTCTCGTCCTAAAGCCGCAGTGGCACGCAAACGGAAATAAGTCCTGACGGGAGCACCGAGTCTGCCATTTCGCAGACGGATGTTAAACCCTCTGGGCCCAAGTTAGAGACCCAGTCCTTCTAGAGGACGTCTTCCTGTACCGTTGGATGAGGTCATAAGAACGGACTTTTTAAAGTACCTGTCTCCTCGGGTCATCTGATGTCAGGTACCCCAACGTTTCTCAGTCTGTGTCGACTCGCTGAAGTGAATACCCGATAACTCCCGAGTCTTCCTGGGGGAGGGGGGTTCAAAGGTCACGAGTCTTTCAATGTGGGTCTCTTTTGACGGTTCCTCGAACAATCGAGGACACCCCCCCAGAGGGACCCTGGGAGAGTCCCTGAGAAGGGGAACGGGACCTTGTGTGGAGTAGTGGTCAAACTCCTTACCAAGAAGGATATTACTTATACAAATAGTTGGGTCCGGAGTCTCGCGCCCCGCCACTAACTCACGTCTGGCCTCGCTCTGCGCGACACTCTCGTCCTCATTGGAAGTGCTGTGTTCATGGCGTCCGAGTGTTTCGGGTCATGACGGAGTCTGGGCAGGACAACCCCCGGGCTATTTAGTTGCAGGAGAGAGCGTTAAAGGAGAAGGCTCCACTCGTGCAACCGCCACAAAGTAAAGTGTCTAAGAGTCTAGGTAGTCTCCCCATTCTCTGTCACTAACTAAGAATTGGCCTCGGGTAGTCGGAGTCAATTTTAAAGTAGTATAAGTGTAATTAATTTCACGAAGTAATAGGTGAAAGAAAACGTGTGGCACTCGACCGTGGAGGCCCGAAACCTTTTCGTTTCGACAAACTTTACGTCGGGACCGAGTTTCGTAAAAGTGGTGGCCCCTCTACTAACGTTTTGTAAGTTGTCCCTATCTAAGGGGTTTTGTTTTTGAGCAGTCCGCCCCAGATCCGTACAGTGACCGCACCTCGTCATCCCCCCCCATCGTGTCTTGTAAATTTGGTGTTAAAAAGTCTGATTGAAAAATCCTTTATAGTCTTTTCGGAGTTAAATGATTTTTCTATTATAATACACAGCACGAATCAGTGAGTCAGTACAAGCTGAGAAACCCTGGTGCACTTGACATCGGATGGACCGAAGAGACAGGTCCCCTAAGAGGTCCGTTCTTATGGTCTCACCCAACGGTACGGGATGAGGTCCCCTAGAAGGGTTAGGTCCCCAGTTTGGGTCGAGAGGACGTAACGTCCGTCTGGAAATGACTGAATCAAGAAATGGTTGAGTCCAGAAATGAATGACTCGGTGGTCCCTTCGGGTCTTTATGTCTTTGCGGTGTGAAATTACTTTTCCAATGTAATATGACATCCCGATTCCTTTGACCCAGTCCTATAGAGATTTCAAAGGGTGTCAAAAGATTAGATACCGGGATGTACAGGCTATAGGGAAATGAGATATCTTCACACCTCGCCTCTAAGCCCTCCTCTTTAATCCCCCATAAGCTTTTTGTGCCGCGTAAAAAACCTAAAGATGTTGAAGATGTAACCTAAAATTTGTTATTCCCTTTCTTTCTGGTCCGATTTGTGTCGTGAAATAACAACGACACAAAGTCAGCGGTTCGGCACAGGCTGAGAAACGCTGGGGTACCTGACGTCGCGCGGTCGGAAGGGACAGGAAGTGGCAGAGGGTCTCAAGCGAATAACGACGCGTCGTGCGTCATACATAAGACTGACCCAGGAAGGGAGAGGTACCATCGTGACGCGTTATCTTTAAGTTTATCTGTTTTAGCTATACAGTTACGAGATCTGCGATGTTCTTTTTCAAGAGTCTTCATGATACCTAACAACTGGTTTGACAGTGTAGAGTTCCAGTTATTAAAATAGAGTTCTATCCTACTGCTTTGTTGGCGATTTTACCAAGAGTACATTAGTGACTTGACATAAGTCATTGACTGGTCGAGACTGACATGCACTTGTAACGTAAAAACGGACTGTCCGTGTCATGAATGTTACTAGATCCGAATGGAAGATGTGGTAAATGGAGTGATTGGTCTTCATTCACCTTGTATTGAGTCATTAACGGTATTCCTTCGTGATGTAACCTGTCTTTTACCGAAATGAGGAGGAATGCTCTACGTCTTTGACCCTGTTATAATAAGAGGTTAAAACTTTTACCACTTCTTTAAGACAGTGTCGTCTTCATGCTTCCTTTTGGTATTTTGACTTTATTCAGGTTTAAAACCGTCCTTGTTGGAATTCCATGGATCTCGGACTGTGGCTGGACCTTTCTGTCATTACTCTTTATCTCTGTACGAGCTGGCGGTGGAGACTCTAAGGCTTTAAACTACCTAATTGTAACCGTTAAGGACATATGCAACAGTGCGGTTATTTTACTAGTTTTGACTTTAAGTGAGGTGAGACACCACTACTGACACCACCACTACTATTACCACTATTCCAGACTACCACAACCACTAGACTCCTTCCGCCACTGTACTACTTCCACTAAACCCCATTCGACGACTAAAACCGACACTACTACGACTACCATTCCACACTACTACCACCACTACCACCTTCGTCACAAATATCACTACCCTGCCAACACATTACCACGACTTCCACCACTACAATAACTACTGTTCCACTACCACTACTACCACCACCACCACAAGCACTACTAATCTGGTCCTACTACCACCACCACCGTGTCCCCACCACTACGGTCAATACAACGACTAATGTGACCACAACCACTACCAATTCCATTCCGCACCACTACCACTACCACCACCACCACCACTATACTATTTTCCGCCACTTCTGCTACTTCCACTAAACCCCATCCGACAACTGAAACTAACACTACTACCACCACTATTCCACACCACTTCCGCTACGACCACCACTATACTATTTAGTCACCACTACTACTTCCACTGAACCCCATCCGGTAACTAAAACTGACACTACTACGACTACTATTCCACACTACTACCACCACTAGACTCCTTCCGCCACTGCACTACTTCCACTAAACCCCATTCGACAACTAAAACCGACACTACTACGACTACCATTCCACACCACTACCACCACTACCACCTTCGTCACAAATATCACTACCCTGCCAACACATTACCACGACTTCCACCACTACAATAACTATTGTTCCACTACCACTACTACCACCACCACCACAATCACTACTAATCTGGTCCTACTACCACCACCACCGTGTCCCCACCACTACGGTCAATACAACGACTAATGTGACCACTACCACTACCAATTCCATTCCCCACCACCACCACTACCACAACCACTATACTCCTTCCGCCGCCACTGCTACTACTTCCACTGAACCCCATCCGACGACTAAAACTAACACTACTACGACTACTATTCCACACCACCACCACTGCCACCACCACTACGGCACCAACACGGCTACCACCACCACTTCTACAGTCACGATGCCGTCACCGCCATCACTACTACCACCACTACAACCGAGACGACTACCACTGTCGGTAGTACTACCACCACCACTTCTACTACCAGTAGTAGTGTCGATTATAGACTACTCCAGAATGGTGTACACATACATGACACAAGGTCCGTGTCAATAGCCTCTTCCGTTACCGTGGGGTGAGGTCATGAGAACGGACCTTTTAGGGTACCTACCTCCTCGGACCTTCCGACGTCAGGTACCCCAGTGACTCCCAGCCTGTGCTGACTCACTGAAGTGCAAGTGAAAAGTGAAAGTACGTGACCTCTTCCTTTACCGTAGGGTGAGGTCACAAGAACGGACCTCTTAGGGTCCCTGTCCCCTCGGACCACCCGACGGCAGACACCCCAGCGTGTCTCAGCCTGTGCTGACTTCGCTGAATCGTCGTCGTCGTCGTCGTCCGTGTCAATATTTCCGGAACTCACATGATTATAGTGATTAGCAGGGCTTTAGGGATATTCTATCTCTATCAATAGTGATAATGAAATGATGTCTGTTGTAATTCTAAACTTCCCAGTCCTTTTACACGAGGTCTTGTAGGGTCCTAGACGTAAATAGTGAGTGCGAGGAGGTATCTTGACTTTGTCTTTTTTCGCAGGTAGTGTCTCCAATCTTTCCTTCTGGCAGTCGACGGTGATTCCACGAGAGTCGGTGGTCTTGTCCGCAGTAGAGGGAGTGGAAAAGCACCTAGAGACGAGGAGCGACCCCTGGACTTCTGTGTCCGTCGACGTGCTCTCGGGGTCCGAGGGGGTCTGTGTAGGTGGCCGGCGTGGTCACTGGAGGGGCGAGAAGGATGTAGTGTTGCTGACAGTTTTCTCTCGTAAGACTCGAGTGGAGAAGCAAGAGTGGGGCGTTCAAACGGGACAGACCTTTGTCCCCATCCTTCAAATAGGCGTCGACGGAGACTGCTAGACTTGGGCTTTCCGGACCCCTCATCCCAAAAGAAAGACTACGATTACGTCTGGTACTTCCGTGGAAGGTGAGACCAGAGTTTGAAGTGGGACGAGTTCGATATCGTATAGAAGGACTAATAAAGAGTCCTCAGGTCCTTATGGTCGGCGACGGTACGTAGCGGTCGAGGAAACGAACCGAGAGAAGGTGGGTCCACAGGCGTCCCGAGTGTGAGAGCACAGAACTTTCATGAACTAGGTTACAGGAGAGGAATTACCACTGACGTAAAATTTACGCGTTATTGGTCTAAGGGCCAAGATGGGCGGATCTAGATAAAAGAGACTACCGTGAGTAATCGTAGTCTATGGGGCACGGTAGACGAATTAACGGTCAGATGGGGAGTGGTTCACATTCGAGGTGTCCCCTTCCACATAACAGACCGACCGAGTGGTGATGTTGGGCCGTGGATCTCTCTTCCCTTCCTTCAGCGACGACGAGTTATGCATAATCAATTTACATACACGAGGGAATACAATTGCATCCGTGACTAAATTCAGTGAAAGTTTTTGTCACACTAAAGATAGTTCTACCTCATTGGTCCCACCTCGAATGAGAGGGGTGAACTTTGTTAACTTTTTACTGAAGACTTTTTTTTAACTTTTTTATATATATCAGTAACATGTATACATATCTATCTATCTATCTATACTTTATTGTCTTATTCTCAAAAGTCTACGACCGGTAGTCCCTCGTGTTCGGTCTGTAGGGGATCTCTCTCCTCTGGTCGACTCAGGACCGTAACGGGTCGAGGACGAGTCTCCTCTTCAGTTCTACGGTCCCGACACCGCCCCCTCCCTCCCCCTACTCCGTTTTAGTTCACGTAAAGGATTCGACTTTTTGTTTGTTTGTTTTTTTTTCCTAAACCTAAAACACCGCGAGTACCGTCGATATTGAGTCCGCAGTCCCAGGATCTTTCTCCTTGTTGTTCAGTTATTCTTCGACGTTTCTTGACGTCGCAGGTTTGCAGAGGGACGACTCGCTTCGACTCACTATCGGTTGCGCACGTACGCTCCTTCGAGAGTCCCCTGTCTCTTTACGGGGTTCCCGTGTGCGCGCTCATTCCAGGACGGACTGAGAAGCTGGGGTACCTGACGCCGGGTGGTCCAGGGAGACAGGGACTCTAAAGGGTCCGTTCTTATGACCTCACCCAACGGTAAAGGAGGAGTCCTCCTAGAAGGGCTAGGTCCCTAGCTTGGTCTCAGAGACCATAAACGTCCGCCGGAGAACGGAACGTTCGTCTCAGAAGCGGGGACTCGGTAGTCCCTTCAGGGGTACGAGGGTATCCTAATCCCTCTCTTTTTAGTACGTTAATCGACCGTGACCCATCTGTCAGTCTTCCTATAAGGGTTATCGTCCCGTTTTGATCGGGGTTTGGTTCTCAGGGGACGGTGGTGTGTCGATTCGAGTCTTTGTTCCGAGTTTTCCCAGTGTAGAAAGGTACATTAACTTGACATTAGGTCTGTTTTCGAATTCCTATGGGTGTCTTTATAAAATTTTTCAGATCATCGGTCGTTCCGTTTTGGCTGTTACAGATTATTTTAAATGGTCAGCACCTTTCTTCGTCCTTCGTACTAGTTATTGCTCTCCCTTTAGTTAGTTATCTTTGTCTGAGTCTCACTATGTTTCCCCTAGTAATCGTTGTTCCTGTGACTTGTCAATAGTATCGATGTAAGGTTCAGTGTCTATGTTACGTGTTGTGTCCTCTATATCAGTTGTCGTGGCACTATTGAAACGTATCGCGTGCGAGACTCTATTGTAGAAATTTCAAGACTTTCTTTCGTGTTTTGTTTTGTGTAGGTCGCTTTATTGAAACTTTTACTTCGTTTTATTTAAAGACCGACTTTTATTGGGTGTCGGTCGTCCGTACAGAAAATTCTCCTTTTTACTGTGGTCCATCTATTCTCATTTTATTTCCTTCTTTCTCGCAGTTCTTTCGACTTATACTCACTGTGAAGAGAGGAAATTTTTAAGAGAATCTTCTGCTGACGAAGTTCTTTTCCTGTTACCACACAATCTCGTAAATACTATGTGTAACGCAATCGGTGAGTCAACGCAGGCTAGGAGACACTGGGGTGTCTGGCGTCGGGTGGTCCGAAGAGATCGGTACCCTAAGAGGTCCGTGTTTATGACCTCACCTAAGGGTAAGGGAAGAGGTATGACATATTTTTTTATATTAACTATTGTCGTTATCATGTTCCTGCTTCTCTTAACACTCACATTAAATTACACCAACGGTATGAGATGTACTTCACCATATGATAATGAACTTTTACCTGTCACTTTTTAGTTTATAAATCTAGTACAAGGGATTTTAGTAGTGATTTTTATCTATTGGAATTACGGGTGAACTTTGTATTTCTCACGTTTTATATATGGTACGATTGTGACTAATTTTTTTTTTTTCGACCCGACAAATACAATTGTAGTCTGTTTCATTCTGTCTTTCGTAATGGTCCCTATTTCTAATAAAGTATTATTAGTTCTCAAGTTAGATGATTCTTCGGTGTTTTTATAAAATTCTACAAACGTAACTTATTGTTTCGTGTTTGTCTATTTCTGATTTCTTTAACACCAGCAGAATCTTTTTTTATTTGTTAATTCCAGTCTCTAAATTTGGAAAAAGGTAGTTATTGAATATCACGTTCACCTTTCTTTTAGTCATTCTTATGTCCTTTGAACTTTGAGTATACTGGATTCGACGTCTATTTGTAATAAAAGTTCACGTCTTATAAGTGTCAGAAGTCCCCGTGTGTTTTGTGACCGGTTCTGTATGGTACAAGATCTGGTATTGGGTTCAGAGTCATTTAGACTTTGTTAGGTTTAGTATGCTCCTCATAAAAGGTTGATATCACTTTAAACTTTAGTCATTGGTTTTTTTTCTTCTTTTAAGATATACAGACATTCGATTCGTTTCGTGAATTTTATTCACGGGGTTTCTTATCTAGATTTCTTTTTAAATTCTTTTTTTTAACTTGATCTACTTTTAGCATTGTATTGTATAGTTTTACAAAGACTATGTAAAATTCTTTACAACAAATCTTCGATTTTATAGATATAATCTTTTCTTCTTTCTATAGTTTCATTATTGGAGACGAAGTTGGAATTCTTTTATCGTGCAATTTGGATTTTGTTTTTACTTTTTTCTTCCCATTCTTGTCTTTGACTACCGTACCCCTTTTTTCTTGTTTCTTTTCTTTCTTTGACTCTCTTCAAAAAAGTTACGTTATTTTAATTGTTCGGAGATCGATATAGAGTGTTTCCTTTCTGTTTTTAAACGTTATTGTCTTTACTCTGTAGTGACGTCTAAGATATCTATGATTTTCGTTTTATTTCCTTATTACGGGAACTTCGACTGTCGCATCTACTTTTTTATTTAAATAATTTTCTTGTCCGATAGTCTAAAATGAGTTTTTCTTTATTATTGGACTTGTCGAGATGTGGGTCGAGATGTGGGTAATGTTTTCAACTTTGACATCAATTTTTATAAACACGTACTTTTTGAACTCCACCTTAGGGAGTATTAAGAGGTCAATTCCCCTATAGATGGATGGAGTTGGAAGGTTTCCAGTTCAGATACGTTTAAGAAGGTTTTTTGATTTCTTCTCCGTTGTGAAAGGTTCAATAAAACCGATCGTAAATGTGATTATGATGTCTTTAGTCTGTTTTTCTATAAGGTTCTGTTGATGCTTGGTGACAGAGAATATTTACGTCTAAGAATTGTTAAAATCATTTAGTTTGGTTATGCAGATTTTTACTATACAACATCGGTTTACCTCAAACAGTGTTTTTCGTTCTAATGAAATTTAAATTTTTCAATTGACCACGTTAGGTGGTGTGATCGTTTGGTTTTCTCTTTTAAGTATATCAGTAACATTATCCATATCTTTTGTGCAAATTGTTTTAAGTTATAGGTAAAAGTTATTTTGAGAGTCGTATGATTATCTTTTGAGAGGGTTGGATTATTTTCCATTGATGTTCGTTAGTCCCTGGTTTTATTGATGTCAATTTTGACGTTACCTGTTCTCTTCTTAATAGGAGACGGGACTCCGGCCCCACCCGGTCCCGTAGACGAGGTCAGTGCCGGTAAGCTGCGACACGACCTCTCCGACCCGTCGTGCTCACATTTCTGTGTCTACGTCTGTGTCTCCATCTATGTCCACGTCCATATGTTCGTGTCTATGTCTACACATATATTCCAGAGGGGCCGCCGCGTCGCGATTTCTTGTACGGACAGTTATGCCTTCTGTGCCCGAACTGGGGACCCAGGGCTGCTAGGGCACCTCTTCCTTTGTCGTTAGGTGAGATCATAGGAACGGACCTTTTAGGGTACTTATCTCTTCGGACCCCCCAATGTCAGGTGCCCCAGCGTTCTCAGTCTGTGCTGAATCGTTGATTTATTTATCAATATATTTGTCTATACCTCTATGTATATCTATTTGGTGAGATTACCGTCTTTCATTTCTCCTTTATTTTTCGGACAACTACTCCCCCTTTCTCCTCTCACTTTTTCAACCGAACTTTGAGTCGTAATTTTTTGACTCTAGTACTGTAGGCCAGGATAGCGAAGTACCCTTTATCTTCCCCTTTCTCACCTTCGTCATTGTCTAAAATAAAAGAACCCGAAGTTTTAGTGACACCTACCACTGGCGTCTGTACTTCAATTTTCTTCGGACGAGGAACCTTCCTTTCGTTGCTGTTTGGGTCTGTCGTATAATTTTTCGTCTCTGTAGTGAGACGGTTGTTTCCAGGCAGATCAGTTTCGATACCAAAAAGGTCATCAGTGCATGCCTACACTCTCAACCTGGTATTTCTTCCGACCTGTTATTTCTTAACTACGAAAGTTTAACACCACGACCTCTTCTGAGAGCACTCAGGGAACCTGTCATTCCTTTAGTTTGGTCAGTCAGGATTTCCTTTAGTTGGGACTTATAAATGACCTTCCTGACTACGACTTCGACTTCGAAGTCATGAAACCGGTGGACTAAGTTTCTCGGCTGAGTCACCCCTTCTGTGACTAGGATCCTTTCTAACTTCTGTTTTCTAAAATCTTCCCCCGTCGTCCCCTACTCTACCAACCTACCGTAGTGGTTAAGTTGCCTGTACTGAAACTCGTGTGAGACCCTTTATCACTTCCTGCCTCCTCGGGTCGTACGATCTCAGGTACCGTAGTTTTTCTCAGCCTGTACTGAATGTTGACTCGTTGTTGTTTATCTGTATGTCTATATCTTTGTCCACGTCTATATGTATATACGCATCTATGTACATGTCTATACGTCTGTGTCTACTGTGTCTATATGTCCTCTGTGTCTTCGTCTATGTCCATGTCTATATCTGTGTCTATATGTCTGTGTCTATATCTATGTCTGTATGTCTGTGTCTACTGTATCTATACGTCTGTGTCTACTGTGTCTATATGTCTGTGTCTATATCTATGTCTGTATGTCTGTGTCTACTGTTTCTATACGTCTGTGTCTACTGTGTCTATATGTCTGTGTCTGCTGTCTCAATGTGTCCTCTGTGTCTTCGTCTACGTCCATGTCTGTATCTGTGTCTACGCGAAGGGACCCCCGAGTCGACCATTTCTTCGGCGGACGTTACGTCCTTTGGACCAAACTAAGGACCCGGTCCTTCTACGGGACCTCTTCCCTGTCCGATGGGTGAGGTCATGAGAACCCGAAGGGACTCCCGAGTCTACCATTTCTTAGGCGGACGTTACGTCCTTTGGACCCAAGCTGGGGATCCAACCCTTCTAGGGGACCTTTTCCCGCACCGATGGGTGAGGTGACAAGAACGGACCTCTTAGGACTACCTGTCTCCTCCGACTTTTCACCTTCACTTTAAGCGAGTCAGGACAGACTGAGAAACGTTGGGGTCCCTGATATGTCAGGTACCTTAAGAGGTCCGGTCTTATGACCTCACCCATCGACAAGGGAAGAGATCCCCCAGAAGAGTTGGGTCCCTAGTTTGGATCCGGAGGGCGTGACATCCGTCTAAGAAATGGTCGACTCGGTGGTCCCTTCGGGTTCTTATGACCTCACCCGCCGGATAGGGGAGAGGTCCCCTAGAAGGACTGGGTCCCTAGCTTCGTCGCAGAGGACGTAACGTCCGTCTAAGGAATGGTCGACTCGATGACCCCTTCGGGGCCTGTCTCCTTGGGCCCGACGTCAGGTACCCCAGAGCTTCTCGACCTGTGCGGACTCACTATCTGATTTTCTTAATTTCAAGGAAATAAAAAGTCAACTCCGTTAGTAAATATATATTTCGGGTGTCTTAGATGTTTTCGATGATCTTAATTAGTCTCTAAAATCGTGCCAACGTTCCATGTTCCAGTGACGTCTCGTTAGTCAGTACAAACGTATATGATCGTTACTCAATGACCTTTAATTTTTCTTTTGTTAAGGTAAGTGTCCTCGTAAGTTTCGTGTAATTTATGAGTCTCCATTTAAACTATTTTCTATTCGTTCTGGACACTTCATTTTTGTTATTTTGGGGTACAAGTCTGTAGTCTCTTCTGACCCCACACGAGCCCCTAGTCCTCGAAGTCGAAACGATTCTAGACTTGAGACCCTGGTCAGGACTGAAATCCTTAGGTACGATAATGAACAGTTATACTTTCGTATAACGACCAGTGTCATTTACGGTCAATCAAATCTCCATCTCAGATGAGGTCGCCAAAAAAACAAAACAAAATTAAATAATTAAATAAAATTAACCTTCGATTAACGACGACGACGATTCAGCGACGTCAACACAGGCTGAGACTCTGGGGTATCTGCCGTCGGGTGGTCCGAGGAGACAGGGACCCAAAGAGGTCCGTTCTCATGACCTCACCCAACGGTAAAGGAAGAGGTCACGTACTTTCACTTTTCACCTTCACTTCAGTGAGTCAGCACAGGCTGAGAACCACTGGGGTACCCGACATCGATGGTCCGAGGAGGTAGGTACCCTAAAAGGTCCGTTCTCGTGACCTCACCCCACGGTAGCGGAAGAGGTCCTCCGATCAATGAAATGTATGACACCACCAAAAACCGTGCGTAAGTGTACTCAGTCGGTGCCCACATGTGCACAGGGGTAGGACTGGAAGGGAGGGCGGAGGGAGGGGTGGGGTGGGGAGTCGCAGTAGGGTCACGTGCCCGGGACTCGCGGGACGGAGTACGTAACTTGGACCTGACCGCTAGACAAAGTGTATACCATTATATGTACAAAGTTGCGATAAGAGAGTTCAGTAGGGTGGGAGCGGAAGAGGGTGTCTCAGGTTTCCAGACAAGAAATATAGACACAGAGAAAACGACAGAGAGTATATCCCAGTAGCAATGGGAGAAAGGTTTAAGACATACATACTCAATTATACGACATAACCACAGAAAGAAGGACTGAATGAATTATCTGAGGTCAAGGTAGGTGTAGCAATCTTGACTAAGTTTACGTAAGAAAAATTACTTACTCATTATAAGGTAACACATATACACAAATACAGGTCTTAAAATTAATCTACAAATTCACGAACTCATAGATTTTCCGAGTTCAGGATAAGAAAGGTGGTGGTTCGTAGAGAACCCGTCTGTATATGTTGGGGGTGGAGGTGTACCCTCAGGGATTCGGTACGACAGAGGACCCGTTCCACGGGTCGACTCCATTCCTACGGTCCGGACCCAGCATGGGTGGGGTACGCGAACGACGTGTCTGTCGTCCCACCCCCGACCCATCTGTGACCTCTTAACGAATAAGCCGTCTATTTACGTACGGACCGTGGGAGGCAGGTCTCCGTTACCGATACACCCGAACCTCGTCCAACTTCCCAATGGGGCTCTTTTCGAGGTACAGGGCTGAGGTCTTTAGACACTTACAACTGAACAAACCCCTTTTTTGTCGGAAACGTCCGATTCGACTCCCAAAACTCTACTCAAGTAACGCCTAATGGGTTCACTGGTCACAGGAATACTCTCTTCTCTGAGGGTACATTCCGCTCACGTCTCTTTTTTCTCTCCCTCGGTCCGTCGGTCCGTTCTTTTCCTTTGAATAGTCTCCCTTACTCCCCCGCTGACCGGGAGTTCCTCTTGGCCGCAGGAGGGAAAGACTGCCCCAGAAAGAATATGGGGCGGTCACTTTTTGAGGGACTTCCCTACCAATTACGAATCGGACGCCACTCGGGACACCAGTGCATCGGTCTCCAGACCTTAGACCACCAGAACATCGGAACTCTTCCATCCGTGGTCGCCCTTTTGTCTTACAACAAACCCGTTAAACCAGTCAGAGTTCTCAGTGACACTAAAATAAGAAACAAACGCTCCAGTTGTAGTACTCGGTAAAGATGGTGCTCGGGGGTGCCTCCGGGGCAGTGGGCCTGCGTCCCCTCCGAGCACTTGTCCACGCTATCCCAGCTCCAACGGTCCTCCGACGACGTCAGACCCGTGTGGACCTGCCACCTCCGTCCTCCCGGGGAGAGGGCCTCGGCCGGCACCCACACCTCGAGGCCGCGAGCCGGAGGTCTTGGGACTCCCATTTACCGACACCAAGACTCGGGGACAGACACGACTGAAAGGCACCGTCGGGGTCCTTGGAGTCTACCCCCTCCCCCTGTAAACCTTTGTCGTGTTCGTAACAAGTCTCTTCTCTGGGGTCATGAACCACTACATGACCCTAAACCTTGAGTCTGGGACGGTGAATGTCGACACACTGGAACCCTCGACGTAAGTGGGAGAGACCCGGAATTAAGGGTTTATATTTTTTCCTCGAATCTCTGAAAAACTCCCAATTAATTGTTCGCATTCGTACATCTAGTCAATAGTCAAGTCAAGTCGAGTCAGTACAGGTTGAGAAACGCTAAGGTACCTGACGTCCTGTGGTCCGGAGGGACAGGTAGTGGTTGAGGGTCTCGAACGAGTTTGAGTACAGGTAGTGCAGTCACTACGGTAGGTCGGTAGAGTAGGAGACAGTAGGGGAAGAGGAGGACGGAAGTTAGAAAGGGTCGTAGTCCCAGAAAAGATTACTCAGTCAAGAAGCGTAGTCCGTCGGTTTCATACCTCAAAGTCGAAGTCGTAGTCAGGAAGATTACTTGTAAACCTGACTAAAGGAAATCCTACCTAACTGACCTAGAGGAACGTCAGATTCCCTGAGAGTTCTCAGAAGAGGTTGTGGTGTCAAGTTTTCGTAGTTAAGAAGCCGTGAGTCGAAAGACGTATCAGGTTGAGAGTGTAGGTATGTACTGGTGACCTTTTTGGCATCGGAAATGATCTGTCTCGAAACAACCGTTATTCGGGCATCTTCATTTACAGTTGATTTTTTTATGTCAATGTTGGACTTCCATCTCTCAATAAACCACCCGTACAAATCCTGACCTCGGACCCTCTGTCATAGAGTCGTCGGGACTCTTTTGACGAGGGTCCTCCGCCCTCCCCTCAGTCCGACATATGTATGTTCAAATGTTGTTTCCCTAGTCGGCCAGACCTGTGGTTTCTAGTCCATAGTCCAACTCCTCAAATCGTAAGATCCGTACCCTTCTACGTTCGGAGACCCGAGGGACTCTAGTAAGAAAGAGCCGTGGAGTCGAGAGACCCCGGTCGAGACAGAGGAGCAAGGGGACTTCCTCCCCGTCTTTCGATGAAGAACGTAGGGAGGGGGCAGAGGTCCAGGAGTCCCTCCAGTGGTGGCCACCCTCCACCCCCCGCCACCTCCGTAGACGGCCTGGCGTCCGGAACTCAAGGTAAAAGTCTCCGGGGTAAGGGGAACCCTTCCGTCTTTAACGACTACCGACACTGTAAAGAGCGGGTGGCTATGCCGTCCTTTGTGGCAGTGAAGTATTTACGACAGCCTGGGAGGGGAATTATAGAACGTCGTCGGTTTTGCCTGTCAGACCACGTGCTCCTTCTAATTTCCGGAGAGGAGTGTGGGCGTCGCGACGAGTCGTGTCGGGAAGTTCGTCTCGCTCCCGCCCCGCCCCCGACCCGTCCGGAGTCCTTGGAAGACGTCACTGCGTCCGGACGCAGACGTAAGGGCTCCAAACACACTTCGGGCAAAGGAGCGACAGGTGGAGGGACTCAGGGCCCGGTCCGACTCTCGGCGCACCGCAGACTCGGCAGCCATGTGTAAGGGAAGTCGCTCCTGCGTAGAATCGGTCCTCGGTCAGACGTCCGTCCAACGCTCCCTCCCCGGCGGGGGACGAGGACCCGAAGCACCGGGACGGGCGGGCGTCCGGCCTCCCCCGTGAGTGGTGGGGGTGGTTCACGTGGCACCACTGGGGCGGAGCCGGTCTTCGTGACCCTGGACGTCGGAGTCTCCTTTACCCTTTGACTACGACACTCGGTGGGTCCGACCAAGTGCCTCGACTTGGGAGTCCTTCTGTGCGGCACTTAATACGCCCCAGAGACGAGCCCCAGAGACGAGCCCCAGCAGAGCAATCGGGAGGAGCGTTTGTCGTCAATTTTACGCGGGTCTCCGGCCTGAGGCCCGGTCTCGTGGTGAGTCGGAACTTGCTGGTGGTATCTGTCATCCAAACATAGGACGTTAACCGTTGCTTTACGCCTTAAGTGTTCACGGAGAATTTGTCACAATGACTTGACTTCACGTCACCTCCGATAACTATGACAGCCCTACCCCGTCGGGGAGACGGACCGTAGGATCGGGTGGAGAGTGCCCCTACAGACACGGACCCCCAGGAGGCCCGCCACGTCCAGGGTGGGTGGGTCGAAATGTCTCGAGTGTCCTTTACAGTGGGATGGGATTCCCAACTCAGACGTTTATTTTGGAGGTCGAGGCAGTAGTGGGGACCGGAGGTTCGGAGGGGCATTTGAGCCGGAGGTCTCCGACGTCCCTCGAAGGTAGACGACCGGACACACACACTGGGAACCCCTGGACACCGAGACGGTAGAGTGCATAGCGGAATGTGACAGGTGCAAGATGTACGCCGGCGCACTACGGGTGCTCACTGCGAGTGGACACTGCTGCGCCAGCGGACCAAACGAGGACACACCTCTGTTCGGAGACGAAAGGGGACTCAGATGGGAGTCCGACGGGGTACGGGCAGACCCACGACCCGGGGCCCTCCTCCTACGAGACTCTGGTAGACGGACAGCCCGTGTCCTCCAGGATCCACTCCTGGGTGCGGCAGCCCCCTCTCGCTGCACCCCCCACCTCCACCTCGGCCGTCTGACGCCTCCCCTGCAGGTAGGGTAAGTGTGTGAAATGGGTACACGAGTCCGTCGAGTGTCGAGTCTACCATTTTATAGACGGACGTTACGTCCTCTGGGGCCAAGTTAAGGACCCAGTCCTTTTAGGCTCTTCCCTTTCCGATGGGTGAGGTCATAAGACCCCGAAGGGACCACCGAGTCAACCATATCTTAGGCGGACGTTAAGCCCTCTGGACCCAAGTTAGGGACCCAGTCCTTCTAGGGGACCTCTTCCCGTTCCCAGGGGTGAGGTCATAAGACCGGACCTCTTAAGGTACCTGACATATCAGGTACCCCAGTGTTTCTCAGTCTGTACTGACTTGTTGAAAGTGAAGTGAAGTAAAGTCCGTCGTCTGTCGGTGACCTCCGCCCCCGAGGGTCTGAGGGGCAACCACCGTCTTCCGGCCCACCCCACCGGTTCCTACCCGGGTCTGGGGACCGGGTCGAACCGGGACCGAGTCAAGACTTGGTTGAACAGACCCCTGTAGGCACCTTCCTCGAGTCTCACCGGGGTGGGACGTCACTCCGCCGGGTACTGCTCACTGGACGGGAGTCGTAGTCCGGCCCCGCCCCTCGACCTGGTCTCCCGGAACCCCCCCACCCCACCCCGTGTCCCCGGGGTCCCGGGGGAGGGTCCGTCGTGAGTGGGACGAGAGTCTGTGACTTACACCCTTTAGGGGCTCACCGGCATTAACGAATACCCGTAGGCCGGAACGGGCAGTCCGGACTTAGAGCCCAGGAAGGTCGGGAGTCCCCAGGGGTGGGGGACGACGTCCGTCCGACGACGGTCCCAGGAGTGAGGCCGTCTGAAGCGTAAAGTCGTCCCTTGACTCCCAGACCTCTTCCAGGTCCTGGGACTTCTTGCGACCCTATTGATGTCTACGGCTGAAGTCCCCTACGACGCCGACTCCGACCCCGGACCCCCCGTCCTCAAGAATGCACTACGAAGACCTAGAGTGCCCGGACTGGGGCCGGACTGGCATCCCGACCTCCGGCACTACTCCTGAGGTTCCCGAGTCCTCCACACCTCCCTGTGGCCGTCCCTTGAGGGGTGGAGGGGGTACCTCTCGGGGTCCCCAGTGCCGCCCTGCACCCTGGTACTCGTCTACTCACCCGACCCCGTCCCCCGACCGACTCGTTTCTGTCCAGTCCCGGTGTCTAAGTGTGTCTTTCCGACGAAAGGAGACGCGTCCTCTCGTCCTGTTGGCGTGCCGACGGGGGACGGCCCGGGTGGTCGTGGGGTTCCGGTGCGAAATCCCAAGTCTCCCTTCGATAAGGAGGGAGGGTACACGAGTCTCTCTCGGCACACTTCTGTGAGAAGGGTTCGGGTAAGAAGGCGGCCGACGACCGTCTCCCTTGGGTCCAGACGTGTTCTAAGGAGGACGTGTCGTTCGGAAATTTAGTAAGTGAGTTTCGGACATAAAGTAAGTGTAAGTTTAAGTCAATAAACTTTATTTAAATGGAAATTTATTTGGTATACGACATGCGTAATGTTTAGTGTCACTAATACTGATTCCTTCTACTGTCCGGGACTGAATGTTTATTTAGTCCGTAAAAGGGTCGTTCCCTAGGGTACTATTTACCCGACACCTACAGACTGAGTGAAAAAATAGGTCTAAGGTAGACCCTATGAGTCGTATGTAAGTTTTCCAGGACCACTGCGACGTCGACAAATCTGCACAAGTCCGACTTGGTCGGGTAAGACGGACGTGCGGTCTCGGGACGAAGATTCCGGGAAAGTAAGAGACGGGTGAAGTGGGTGGTCAAGGTCCTCGGTTCCCCGCTACCTCTGTAAGGTGAGGTCGAGCGAAAGTAGAGGAAGTTCGTAGCTGCAACGGAAGGAGGGACAAAGGACCCTAGGCACCCTTGGTGCGGGGGAGTGTCGTCGATGTCGTCTCTAAGTGGGAGTCCTTTAGTAGTTCTTCCTTCAATCTACCGTTAGTAGTGAAATTTGTTAAGTCTTTTACCTAACTGTCCGTTTTTACAGGAGGGACTTCCGTAAATTTTCCTATAAAGACGACAAACGAAGTGAAAAAAATTTATCATCTTCCTTTTGAGTTCTTGTTACTTGACCAGAGAATTTATACTAATTTTGGTCTCCGTCCGGCCCGAAGGGTCCACCGGGAGCACCACTTCTCGGGTGGACGGTTGACAACAACAAGTCACCGAGGCATCACAGGTTAAGAAACACTGGGGTACCTGGCGTCATAAGGTCCGAAGGGACTGGAAGTGGTAGAGGACCTCAAACGGGTTTGAGTACAGGTAATTCAGCCACTACGGTAGGTTGGTAGAGTAGGAGACAGCAGGGGAAGAGGAGGACGGAAGTTAGAAAGGGTCGTGGTCCCAGAAAAGGTCCCTCAGCCGAGAAACGTAGTCCACTGGTCTCAAACATCGAAGTCGTAGTCAGGAAGGTCACTTATAAGTCCCCAACTAAAGGAAACCCAAACTAACCAAACTAGAGGAACGTCAGGTTCCCTGAAAATCCTCAGAAGAGGTTGTAGTGTCAAGTTCTCGTTACGTCTTCTGTATCCTCCGTACCCAAGTTAAGGATCCAACTCTTCTAGGGGACCTCCTTCAGCACCGTTAGGTGAGGTCATAAAAAAGGACCTCTTAGAGTTCCTGTCTGCTCGGACCTCCCGACGTCAGGTACCCCAGTGTTTCTCAGTCTGTAATGATTTCACTGAATCGTCTCCGCTTGTCTCTCTCTCTGGTCAGGACTCAGTCAAGACATCTCGTCGGGGGTCTGACCGCAGTCGTCGTCGTAGGAGTCTGTGTACACATTTGTGCATAAGGACGTTTGTGTCCCGGGTGGGCTTCCGGGGTTGATGGACCCCGTCACAGACCTTACGTCCAAGGATCCGTCGTCCGGTCCTTCCGGGTCACCACTCGGAATCAGTTTTTTGCACGGTGGCCACCGGACCTCGTCGGTGGGTGCTCCTGTTCTCTTCCGAGTCCTGATTGTCAGGTAGGTTTAGGGTAAGGAGGGTTTAATTAGATCTTTACCGTCGGTAATACGATTCATACTTTTCGTCTCTGTAGTGAGACGGCTGTTTCCAGCCAGATCAGTTTCGATACCAAAAAGGTCATCGGTACAAACCTTCACTCTCAGTCTAGCATTTCTTCCGACTCGTGGTTTCTTGACTACGAAAACTTTACACGACAACCTCTTCGGAGAACTCTCAGGGAACCTGACGTTCCTCTAGGTTGGTCAGGTACGATTTTTTTAGTCAGGACTCATAGATGACCTTCCTGACTACGACTTCGACTTCGAGGTTATGAAACCGGTGGACTGCACTTCTCGACTGAGTAACCTTTTCTGGGACTACAAACCTTTCTAACTTCTGTCCTCCTCTTTTCCCACTGTCTCTCACTCTATCAACCTACCGTAGTGGCACTATCTGTACTCAGACTCGTTCGAGACCTTCAACCACTACCTATCCCACCGGACCGCACGACGTCAGGTCCCCCAACGTTTCTCCGCCTGTGCTGACTCGTTGACTTAACCTGACTTTTCACCCGTCCCGAACTGGACGTTCTGGTCTCGTCCCTTCAGAGGGTCGTTTCCCTCGTCACCCTACAGACAGGACTCTTCCAGTCTGTGTGTCCGGTATTCCTCCTCCCCCGTAGTCGGAACGTATGTACAGTGTTCACAAAGAGACTTGACTGACTACGATTCATATAATTATTGTTATTTTATTGTAATTGTTATTACTCTAGTAGTATCTTTATCAGAATTTCATTTATTTTATTAATTCTTAAAACTCGTCATACTTTCCACTAAAATCTATTAAACCACTTGACTAAGCTTTTCCTATTTGAAACTCTTCGTGCATTACTCCCGGGACCCCTGTGACGTGAGACCGTTTCAGTCTCAAAGGTCGTGACCCCGGTGACCTCTCAGTTGGGACTGTAGGGGCCCGAGACACTGACGGGGGGGNGGGGGGCGAGACCGGGGAGAGAGGTGGGAGGGGTTGGGGGAGGGGATGTGGGTGAGTCCCTATACTAGGTGGGTCGGTACGGAGTGTGCAGTAGGTAGTTGTGAAAGGTCTATTAAATTTCAAAAGTTACATTGGGTTATTCCCACATTTTATATAGACTTCTAAATATACTTGAGTCTTATTCCCTCTATAAAGATTCCACGGTGGTTTACGTCTGTGAGAACTTTTTGGTCAAACTACCCAAACTGTTTGGTTTTTACTTTACGACTCATGCACCTTTCTGTGTCATCCATTTTGGTTTCCGTTCCACGTCTCCGCGAAGACGTCGGGTTCCACCCTTTCCCGACTGTACGGAGAATTTGGATTCTCTTCGAACGTCGTTTGAGGTCCGTTCCCTTATTGTTGTCAGTCAGGTGTGTTTCTTTCCAACTCTTTTGGGATTGCCCGTAAAGATGACCTGTTTACGGGCAGGTGAGGTGCATGCTGAGGCCTTTGATTCAGTCTTGTCACTGGTCTCACACCAAGTGATCGGGCCGGTCACGCCTCCCTTGGCTCGACAGGACCCCCCGCGTCCCAGGGATAGGGACCGGGGACTGTGTGGTGGGGTTCACCCCGACTCGGATTCTGGAGGTGTTCGAGTTTCGTGATGGGTCTTTGTGAGTCGCGTCCACAGACCTCACTCTTTATCCTCTGTGAGACACACAATTGAGCCTCTTCGCCAGACTCCTTCGTCCTTTTGTTACTATAGTTTCGTGCGAAACGTCGGGACGCTTTACTACGATACCTTTTAATACCACCTACTTAAGTGACACAAAAAAGGATCACCTTTTTCGACTGACTGGTTGCGTTTTTGAAGATGAAGAACGACAACGTATAACCTTTTTTATATCTTTTGCACATGAATAATTGCGTTAATGTAGAACCGCCATTCTATTTTTGTATGTAAAAATAAAGGTGGAAGAAAGGACCACAGATAAACTGGTGTACTGTAAAACAGACACACACACAATCGGCGAGTCAGCACAGGTTGAGAAACACTGGAGTACCTGACATCGAGTGGTCCGAGGAGACAGGTACCCTAAGAGGTCCGTTCTTATGACCTCACCCAGCGGTACGGGAAGAGGTCTCCTAGAAAGACTGGGTCCCGAGTTTGGACTCAGAGGACGTAACATCCGTCTAAGAAATGGTAGACTCAATGGACCCTTCGGGGCTACTGTAAAACATAAATGGAATAATATAAAGATTTCTTTTTCATTTACTCCTTTCTGTTTCTATAGACTTTCAAGATAAATTTAAGAGTGTCTTTTGTACGGAGGGTGGGTTGATTCGTGGCCTTTTTAGGACGGTGAACGGACTTTGAGTCGAAAGAGGGTGGTCGGGGTGAGGTTGGTCTACAGATTGTCAACTTTGTAACCCCTTTAGTCATTAGGACGAGAAGGTGGGTCTCCACAAGAGCTTCGACTCTTTGGGGTATTGTGTAACTTTCTTTCCGACTACGACTGTAAGTTCATATTTCGCGATAACAAAGAGAGGGAGAGTCTCTTAAGTGAGAGTCTTTTTCATGGATCTGTCTCGAACCTATATTTCCAAGACAAGTAGGACTAGTACACCTAGGAATCTGAGATATCTTCGCTGAGAGTTTCGGGAAAAACGTCAGGACCAGGACCTTCCACCGAGACGTGGGTCCAGGGGACCTCCTCTCGGACACCATCTCGGGGGACAGGACCCCTTGACCGATTTAGAGGAAGGCAGTTCGACACCGACGCGATATTTATTGGGACTAAAGGGGCAGATACTCTCAGGTACTAAAGAGAGGGAAAGGGGGTCCTGACTTCCGAGGAAGGTGTTTGTCCCCGTCTCTTGGTGTCCTTCGGGGTAAAAGGACTCGGGGGTCTGGGGCGGTTCTGAGGCGCTGGTGTCTCCTCTACTTATTAGGGCAAACGTCGGGAAGAGACGGTAAGCGGCTTCGGTCCCGAGGTCTCTTTGTGTTCGTGTTAACGGCTGTCCGACGTGACCTTACTTTTGTAGTAAAAAGGAAGGCAGGTCGAGTCCCTTGAGACTTTGACGGAGACTATTAATTAGGTGTCTCTCTTTAGTTATGATGTTGACCAACTTCTACTTTGTTGGGTATCGTTTTATTTGAAAGGTCCCTACGGAGTCGTCAAAGACACCTGCGTCTCACGGGCGACGTCGACACCTTTACACCCTAGATTTATTTACAACGAAAGAGAGGGGTCTAGTAGGGTGGGGCTTCCAGTTAATGGTCTTGGCGAAATACAACATGTTGTGAAGACATATTTATGTAAGAAAGAAGAGGTTTACAACTGCTCAGCCCGAAGAAAAAGGGTAATCCAGGTCGTTTACCCAGATGTTAAACCATCGACGTTTATCTGACTTTCTTTATCAAAGCCCCACTTACTAAATACTCGCTACTCCTTTTGGGCCCAAAGAGTATACCCGGGGAGCATTTAGGTCACACCAAACCACCTCCCCGCACAAAAGAGAGGAATAAGACCGAAGCCCAAACCCAACTCCAAAACAACAAAATCAAGTTGAACGGAAAAGACGACAAGGAATGTTTCGCAATGTTGTGCCGTCCAATTTCTCTGCTTCCTCCAAATCCAAAAAACGAATAGCCCTCGGGACCTCACAAGTCGCTTCCTGGAGTCGAGGACCTCTCTACTTAGGTTCTGTCGTGGAGTAATCCGAGGTCACTCTCTTCGCAAGGACGTTGTTTACTCGTAACGAACCGGTTGAAGGCCTCGTGGACAACAACCTAAATTGTCCGAGCGGCCCGGGGGACTGACCGACGTTCCTGTCCTCGGACACAAATCGCATAGTGTACCAAAAGAATTAGGAATATTATTGGAGTGTCGAATAGATCTAAACGAGTCCAGGCCTCAGTGCAAGTCGGAGAACTATCGACGCGTGGGGACCCCTCCAGTGAACGGGAGAGACACGGATAAAGGAGAAGGTATTTTTGTCGTGAAGAGAGGGCCCCGACAGTGCTCCTAACCGTTTCAAACTACACGCTATCTTGGATCTCGTCACGATACCTCCCCTGCGGTGCTCGATCTTTTTGGAAACAATAGATTAGCGATAGGATCTTTCCGTTCCAGGGAACGAGTCCAAATATGTCACTCAACGTCGCCATTTCCTGTACTGGTACAGTAAATCTGTGGTTTAAGGTATGAGAAGGGTAACAAAGACCTTCACCTTCCTTCCGTTTGTTCGTGGAACCGTGCTCGAATGACGATTACACCGAGCACCTCGTCCCCGCTGCCTTAAGAAAGCTCTTGACTCCGAGGGAGGCTCCTCATTCGTCGGTGTATGAGAGTAAAAACAGAAAGTCGAGGACAAGGAAGTTTTCCTTGTTGCACTATGAGTAACTGATAAATTTAGTTCGAAGGGGATCGTTTTGGTTATGTACGAGATTTCTAAACCCTTTTTTGTTTGTCTCTCTTTCACACAACTTTCGGGTTTCTTTCTCCTTTGTGAGGGTGAAGACCTCTTTCGGTGGTCCTCCAGGGGAAAGTCAGGAGGGACGTACTACGACCCGGTCACCTACCTTAAGAAGTATTGTCTTCATTTCGTTCGTACCTTTGAAGACTTTCTCTACCCTTATGGTCTGGTGAACTGGACGGAGAACTCTTTGGACATACGTCCAGTCGTTCGTTGTCAATCTTGACCTGTACCTTGTTGTCTGACGAAGGTTTATCCTTTTCCTCATGCAGTTCCGACATATAACGGTGGGACGAATAAATTGAATATACGTCTCATGTAGTACTCTTTACGACCTGACCTTCTTCGTGTTCGACCTTAGTTCTAACGGTCCTCTTTGTAGTTATTGGAGTCTATACGTCTACTGTGGTGGGAATACCGTCTTTCACTTCTCCTTGATTTCTCGGAGAACTACTTTTTCATCTCACTTTTTCGACCGAATTTCGAGTTGTAAGTCTTTTGCTCCTAGTACCGTAGACCAGGGTAGTGAAGTACCCTTTATTTACCCCTTTGTCACCTTTGTCACCGACTGAAATAAAACCCCCGAGGTTTTAGTGACGTCTACCACTAACGTCGGTACTTTAATTTTCTGCGAATGAGAAACCTTCCTTTCAATACTGGTTGGATCTATCGTATAAGTTTTCGTCTCTGTAATGAAACGGTTGTTTCCAGGTAGATCAGTTCCGATACCAAAAAGGTCACCAGTACATACCTACACTCTCAACCTGACACTTCTTTCGACTCACAGTTTCTTAACTACGAAAACTTGACACCACAACCTCTTCTGAGAACTCTCAGGGAACCTGACGTTTCTCTAGGTTGGTCAGGTAGTATTTCCTCTAGTCGGGACCCACAAGAAACCTTCCTTACTACGACTTCGACTTTGAGGTCATGAAACCGGTGGAGTACGCTTCTCAACTGAGTAACCTTTTCTGAGACTACGACCCTCCCTAACTCCCGTCCTCCTCTTCCCCTGTTGTCTCCTACTCTACCGACCTACCGTAGTACCTGAGTTACCTGTACTCAGACTTACTTGAGGTCCTCAACCACTACCTGTCCCTCCGGACCGCACGACGCTAAGTACCCCAGCGTTTCTCAGTCTGTCCTGACTCGCTGACTTAACCTGACTTGACTTCGATGGTGTCCAAGGAACTCGGTTGTTTAATTTGAAATCAGGGTCGGCTATCAGACAAAACAACTGAAGTCTTTGGTCGGTGTCCTCTACTTTTGAGTAGAGACATCCTCTTCCCTTGTAGGAGGCCTTCCCTCTGTCGAGGAGGGCGGATGGGTGAAGACAGAATAGGAGTCATGTCTTTAGAGACGTCTTCATTATAAAAGGGACTCCAGAGGCGCAAAGACGGACGTCTTGAGACCTTGGTGAAATCGAGTGGGAAGGTTGGACAGAGGAGTGGTTCACCAAAGGGTCAAAGGGCAAATGTTCCGTCCTCGGCGTCTTTACGAATTTTCCTCCACTACAATCAATAGGTGATAGAGCTCGGTGCCCTATTAAGTAATCAACGTGGAGGAACGGAACGTTTTCCGCAAACTCCTTCTCTAATGTCCACAGTCTCGTTTCGCGAGGCAAGGAATACTGGCGGCACACGCCTCAGACTGGAACTCCACGAGGCGCCCGGAAGGCGGAAATCTGTGTGAGCTCAGGAGGGCTCAAGTCGCGTCTGACTTCACTGAAGCCTCGGAGGGAGACGCCTCGGACTCTCGCGAGAAGAAGCGAGAAGAAGAGCCTCGGCCAGAGGTGGGTCACTAGTCTCCCGACGAGTGGACGTCGGGCCTCGGTCCGGGGATGGAAGTAGTCGTTCAGCCGTCTCTCCGACTGAGGCCGACCTCGGTATAGCTGTGTGCGACTCTGGTGACGCGTCGCCCGCAGGGGTGTGACTCCAGGCCCGGAGACGGGTGGCGGAGAGGGGGCCCCCTCCCTCGGGGCGTCCCTCGGTCCGGCCTCGCCTCACAGGTCGGTCGTAGGGGGGGGGGGGGGGGTNGGGGGGGGGGGGCGGGTCGTCGCCGGCCGTCCAGACCCCCCGACGGGCGTGGACACACCGAAGTGGGGGTCGAGTCTTCCTTCCGGGCCCCCCTCGGTTCAGTCCACCCGCCCCCAGGGCCCCCTCCCCGATCGGCCCACAGCGTCCAGTCGGCCCCGCCCCAGGAGTCTCCCCGGTTCCCCTGTATCACTCCTCCTTCCGACCGGTCGTGGGGAGACCAGCCCGGGGTGCGTGTCGGTGCGCCTAACACGTTCGCCGGGCGAGGGAGTCGCGTGCGGGTGGTACCTGGGACTGGTGGCCCTCGGGAGTCGGACCCCGGGTTCAGGTTTTACCCCCCCGCCCCCACCGAGGAGACGACTACCGGCTCGGAGCCAGTCGGGCCGACGACCGACCCTACGACGGAGCGGTCCGTCCGCGCAGACTCGCGAGGCCTGCAGGTCCGGGGCCGGACGGAGACGGCGAGGCCTCTGCCAGGCAGTCGTCGGGTCAAATATTTAGTGAAGCCACCGACCGACACGTGGCGCCCCTCCAGGCTCGCAGGTCCCATGAATCGGTCAAGGGTCGGGCCGCGAGCGCGAGAGAGGGGTGGAGGTCGTCGTCCTGGTAGGTAGTAGGGTCGGGTCCCTCCGCCCCCAGGACTGTTTTCCTACGGACCCTCGGTTCGTTACACTAGGCAATTCAGAGCCCCTGCGCCTCGAGAAATTTTAAAGGTTCGTCAGGGAATCGGGAAACACAATTGTTTTGGATAAGTAAAGTCCTAAACCGTCAAGTTTAATAAAGTCTGTTCTGGAGTTCTGTTTACCAATAAACTATCTCAGCGTCTCCGTGCGCACCGTCGGCGTCTTTTTACCTACGAGCAGGACCGCCGCCCGCCAACCGCCCGCGACCCTTCCACTTAGCCGGCCAAGGACCGTCGCCAGTCTCGGTGGACGCGAAAGGTCTTTGCCCTGCGAAAGATCTACGGAATTTCTCTTCAAGGGGGGTCTGGTGTGTGTACACTTTAGGTTCTCTCGTATCCTACGTTCAAAAAGAGTCATGAGCCGACGCTATTGGCGTAGATTTTTACTGTTCCTTCTCACTGAAAAGTAGGATACAACACGATACACGATGGGAGATTCAAAGAAGAATGTCTTAAGTTTATCCTAAAAAAGAAGGATCTTTCTTTTTTTTTCCTGTACTTAACAGGTGGTAGATCTTCTTTCATCTTCTCTCACATCCACCTTGTTTCTCGAGAGGAGTCAGAAAGCGTCCGTTTCCTCCCCCGGCACGTCCGACCTCCGCGTCCCTCGTAAACACTTAGGGGTCGGTGTACAAGTCCTCTCCGGGGGTCCCCGCTGGCAGGGGTGTCCGACGACAGTCTCGCCGGTCCACCCGGACTCCCAGGTTACCCTCTTTGCCGTCCGCCCGGAGACGTCCTTCCCTTTCTTTGCCTAGAGACGTAGTGACGTTTCTTGTCCGGGCACGTCCCTCGTCGGGGGGTCTGCGGGCGTCCGGGGTCCCTTGGGGCGTCGGGGAGTGACGTACTCGAGTGGGGTCGCGAAGTAGTCCGGCGTGTCTCTCTGAGAGGGAGGGTAGACGCCTCTACCTCAGAGGGTATTTTTTTACATTGGGGTTCTCCCTGGGGATGGGGGAACCGGTCAGACACCCCGCCTTCTTTGTGGTCCTCCGTCCTCAGTGCCCTAGTAGAATCCCAGACAGACGACTGGCACACACACACGGGTCACCGAGTCAACACAGGCTGAGAGACACTGGGGTACCTGACGTTGGGCGGTCCAAGGAGACAGGTACCCTAAGAGGTCCGTTCTTATGACCTCACCCAACGGTAATGGAAGAGGTCCTCTAGAAGGGTTGGGTGGGTAACTTGGACCCAGAGAACGTAACGCCTGCCTAAGAAATGGGTGACTCGGTGGTCCCCTCTTAATTGATAAAAGGATATTCGGGGACGGAGGACGTACGTAAATTCTGCCCGGTAGACTTCTCGAACGTAGCGAGGAGGGTAGTCGGTCTCCCAGTCGGGACGAACACTTCCGACGGGGATTGGGACCGATGAGACGACTTCTGTGGTCGTACAGACTTCTGTGGTTCCCCGGGGGTCCTCCGAGTCAGTGGGAGGACGTCTACCCGTCAATCTTAGTGTTCTGAGGTGTCTTCACCTCCCCCCACCACACAAATGACTCATAGACGACTCCCTTTCGGTGACCCTCCTCGGTCCTCTTCCCGTATAATACAATAGGGGGATTTCTAGGTCCTCTTACCGTTCCAATCCAATGCGTAGACCGTAGACGTCCTTCAGGAGATTTATTTGTCAAGGGTCCTACCTTTCGACTTCGAGGTTATGAAACCGGTGGACTACGTTTCTCGGTTGAGTAACCTTTTCTGGGACTACGACCCTTTTTGACTTCCGCCCTCCTCTTCCCCGGTTGTCTCCTACTCTACCAACCTACCGTAGTGGTTGACCTACCTGTACTCAAACTCATTTGAGGCCCTCTGTCACTTCCTGTCCCTTCGGACCGCACGACGTCAGGTGCGCCAACGTTTCTCTGTGCTGACTCGTTGACTTGTTGTCCTATCTTTCGAGGTTCGTCTTGAAAGCTTTTTTTTTGACATCTGGGGTTTCGTCGTTCAGGTGTGTCTCATGTTTAATACTTTGATATTTTATTCAAAATACCTGTGTTAATATGTGTGTCTTTTACCCAACATCGTAGAGATAAACACATGATCTTCATCCTTCTCCATCAATTCGACAAAACTTAGAAATGGTTTTTGATCACCTATACATGAGTTCGGATAATTGAAAAATTAGTTAGACCCTTTTTTTCTGAAGTGAACCCTTTGAAACCCACTTTTCTCACTACTTTGCCCGACGAGATACCCTGGTTCTGTCGTAGGGCAGTGGCCCGCACGAGCAATTTGCGGCACGCCAGGGGAGGACGGGAAGTGTCCGAGACACTCTGCGACAGCATTAAGGCGTGAGTTCGGACGCGCCCGAACAGAGCCCAGGTCGGGAGCGGAGACTAGACTCGCCTAGTCGAAGGGACCCGACCAGGGTCTTACTCCGGAAAGGAGGCACTGTCGGGCACAAAGTGCTTGCTTACTCCACAATCCAAGAACGTATCGGAGGACACCCGAAGGGACCGCCGAGTCCCCGTTTCTTGGACAGTCTGTCGCGTCCTCTGTGTCCTCTGCGCCGAAGGTAGGGACCCAGTCCTTCCAGGGGACCTCTTCCTTTACCGTCAGGTGAGGTCATAAGAACGGACCTCTTAGAGTACTTGTCTCCCCGGGTCGCCCGAGGTCTCCCAGCGTCTCTCAGTCTGTGCTAACTCGTGTGTGTATCGAAGGTCCCCCAGCCTACCGTCTTCCACCCTCACACCAACGACAAGTGACTCGGTGCAGACTAGGAAGCGTTGGGGTGCTTGACGTCCTGCGGTCCGAAGGGACAGGAAGAGATAGAGGGCCTCAAACGAGTTTGAGTATAGGTAGCACACCCTGACGCCTTTTGGTTTATTTAAGTTGTTTTGGTACACACTTGTCAGAGGTCCTGGGGAACATCCCTTCTCAGACCTTGAAGTCATTTTGGTCAGTACCCGCTACCGGGACTTTAGTACGGTCTTCCTCTCCCACTTTTCTTTGACTTCTGGCTAGACCCGTGTAAGCTCGAGAGCCGGGGGTCTGTGACAGCAACCGGCACCCGACCGGAGCGAAGGTCGAAGACTGTCCGCCCACTCGATCCGGGTACCCTCTCGCGCGTAGCCCCGGGTCCCGTCCTCGTGGTCCACTCGTCCGCTCACACCGACGTCCCGGTCCACTCCTGCGTCGACTCCCGTCCGTAGTCCCCGCGACATCCGTTTCACACCGGCGCTACCTATAGACGGCCCCAAAGTCGCCTTCCTCCGGCGTCCACCCTCACGACGTACTTCGACACAGGTCCACTGTCTCGTCTCCGCACAGTCCCGCGCCCTTCCGAGGGTCCCGACCCGGACCCCTGCGTCTGTCCACTTCTCTCTGTCCGTAGGGGTCACGACGTCTCGACCTCGGTTCTCCCGGACGACTACCCAGCCGCTCCCTTCCCCCCGTCCATGATGTGTCTCGTTCTGGGGATCGACGCTGTGACCGGGACACCCCTCGAACCCGTCCCCCGGCCCGTCCTTCGTTTCCAGACCTCAGTTCTTCCCTCTGTCTTCGGACGCCAAGATTTCTGCCCCGGCGCTCGGAGGGTCCTACGGGACCTTCGCGGTCCGGTGTGCCGGGTGGTCCCTGCGGGCAGAGGTGGCCCGGACCCTCGTGGTGCGGGGGCTCGCGCGCCCGCCACCCGCACCCCCGGCGCACGTACGGACGCGACGACGCCCCCCTGCCCCGCCTCTACGCGGGGTCACCCTCGTCGGGGCCCGGCTGGTCGTCCGACGCGAAGGGAGGTCCTCCTGTCCCCGGTCGGGGGTCCTGAGCGGGTCTCGGCCGAGGGCGACGCGTGCCAGCCCCCGACAGAGGGACACAGGTGACTTAAGTGGACGACGACGCAGAAGTGAAGAGAAGTCATTTATACCTGCGCCGGGGGTGTTTGCCGGTGTGGGTTCACGGGGGGTTTCCTTTTGCCCTCGGGAACGGTTGGGTCGGTAAGGAGTCCCCGTGAGGAGCTCGGTGGACTGGTGGGGGGGTGGGGGTGGGGTGGTGGAACTTACGGGAACTCTTTGTCTGCCCACACGTGCCGGGGTCTGCCGTCCTCAGGGGAGAGACGGGGAGGAGGGACCGGGACGACGACCGTGTCGGTGCAGGGAAAGATCCTTCGTGGGCTCGAAGACTTCGACACCCGTAGGCCCTCGTACTTCAAAGGAGTGGGTCCCTCCGAGTCGTAGGTGCGTCGAGAGAATCGACCGGTTCGGAGAAGTAGGTTCACGTGGGATCCGTCCGCACAGCGTACGATTTCTACCACTATTCTCAAAGTCGAGCCACCTTCCGAACGGGACCAGTGTACAACTCCTGTCGTCTCAACCGTTTTCTTCTTTTAATAACGAGACAACTCAGACGTTAATGTACAGTTTTACTTACTTTAGACCTTTAAAAAGTTAGTAAATTAATTTTAATAATAAACATATACATATAATTTAATATCGATAATTCAAATTAGACCTTTAATTTATTATAATTTTACGTTATTGTAAATTTTATGTTCTCGTTGTGAAAAGGATAAATTTTTGGTCACTGGTTAATCTTTATATTTCCATATTTGTTAAGTCGGATGTTATTTTATCGATAATATTATAGACATTTAGATTCTTTTACGTTCTATATAAAATTTTGTAATATATCTATGTATTTTCTGATTACTTATTTATCGTTGTCTAGAACAAGAACCGGTTTTTCTGTTGATATATTTCTATGGTAGACATGAGTCAATGAGATGTAAAATTACGTAAAGGTCAAATTCATTGCCGTCTTAGAAGTCATAAACGACCATCTCTCTCCTGAACACATTACATTGTACTATTGGGATTTCTAAACAGACCTTACATTTGTAAAAATTTTTCCTTTCAAAACTTTTTTTCTCATTAAGTCCCTCAGACGGAAGAAAGTAACTTTATATAGTAATTCGTTTTGTTTATTTTGGTATCCGTTCTTCAGTCGGACATCTAGTTCGTTTTGTGTCTTTCAGGTCTCCACTTTATTTTAAGTCTTTCTAATCGAACTACTTTCATCGCAAAGATTAGTGGTCCATTTTCTAACTATTGAAGTCTTACCGTGACTCCGCTCGACGGTCGATTAACGTCACTCCCTAAAGAACAGTATGGAGTGTCGATTTCTCACAAAACTACCTCGTAGTTCAGTACCTTTGGTTAATTTTCGGTAGTCTTGTTTTAGTACTCACTATTCTTCTGTTGGTTTGAAAGTGACCAAAGAGGACTCCAAGCCTACCGTTTCTTATTCGGACGGGACGTCCTCTGGGTCTAAGCTTGGGACCCAGTCCTTCTAGAGGACCTCTTCCCTCATAGGTGAAGGCATAAGGACGGACCTCTTAGGGTACCTGTCACCTCGGACCTCCCGACGTCGGAGACCCCAGTGTCTCAGTCTGTCCTGACTCGTTGAAAGTGTTCGAAAGTAATCTTCTCCTGAAGGATTTATATTGTTTCGCTCACCAAAGTATCTCCTGCTTCGACGAGTTAAAATAAAGTGTTATTACTTTTTCAAGATAACTCGTTTCGTAAGATATTTATCGGTTTACTGTTTAGTCTTCCGCATAAACGTTTTGGTCTTTCCTAATGAGTGTTTACTTATTCCTAACCGAATTCTTTTGGACTGTCAAGTCTCATTATTCTTTTTACCTGCTATTCTTGCCTGCGACCTCCGATTAAGACGTTGTGAGAGAGTGTGAGTCTACCGGTCGAACCCAGGTCACGGGGAGGGGGTGGGGTCAGGTGCGTCCACTACCCCGTCCTGGAAGACTAATGGACAGCCGGGGTCACGTGAGGTGTCGTCTCAGACTCCTTTGCATATAACACGTACGGGACACTGGAACGTCAGTCTGAAACGTCCCTTATAGGGTGACCGTGCCCTATGTTCCTAACAAACACTACCCCCTTTACTTTCGTGGGACTTGCCGGTGGTAGACCCTGGTGTCCGGTGGTCTTCGGTAGTCCTCTCGCTCGTGGTTCAGGAAAGACCCGAGTGACAATGCACCTTCTGTCTAAGTCTTTTGATGTGTGTTACCCTACGACAAAAACGCGATTTTCTGCCTGCCTACCTGTCTACCTACCTACCTATCAATACCCACCCACCTACTACCTCCAAATTTAACGTACATTGTTATAGAAATAGGTACGCATCTTTTATAGACCTGTGTATCGCTCTTTTACTATTCGTTACGAACTGGACCGTACTCTCCAGATGTCCTTGTCTTCTCTCTCAGACTGAGAAAAACTACAACTGACGACTGTCGAAAGCCGTAGTGGAGACAAAAAACGAAACCGGAGTGTGGACCCGTCCACCGATTCTGTCGGACCCACGGGGCGGGGACCGCAGTCTCCCTCCGACTTGGGTGATCCGAGGCGGGGGCACGCCTTGGGAGCCGCAGGGGGGGAGTCGGTGTCACGTTTGGGGGACGAGACGGCCGTTGTCTGACTCCTGAGACGGGACGACAGGGGTTTCCGCAGGTAGACATTACTTGTTTGAAACAACATGTGAGAACCAAGACGCTACATTAGTTCGAACTGTAGGTTCGGGGCAAAACTCAGTACCAGAGGAGGCATAGAGATTCCACCGGTGGTGTCCCCTCTATCTCCCTTAACTGGGAAAAATAATTGATGAAGAAATTTGAAGTGAAAATTTAAACAAACGTTACTTATTTATACCAGAGCTATTAATTTTACCATTTGAAAAAATTAAACTTAGTTGTTATTATTTCATCAAGATATGTTTTGTCGGGTACGATCTGGTCGAGAGTCCGGTCACAGACTTCTCGGAGGAATGACCAGCACAATGTCTACCCGTCACACTGATCCTGTGGGACCGTCTGAGGAGAGGATGCTCGAAGGAAGACCTTTTGGGCGTGGAGAGCGAGTAAGTCCGACGTCTCAAAGTGGTTCACGCTCTACTCAAACTAGTTGAAAAACCGAAGTCCGTGAAGCCAGTTACATTGTTCATACCCTTTACTAAAGATTTTCGTCGTTTTTAATAATTTCGAGTTAATAAGTACCTCCGTGACTAATAAAAGAGACGTGAGAGAGGATGGACAGTCTAGACCCGGTGTGAAGGTCTACTTTGTGTCGTGAGTTAGGTGTCTGTCGGGGTCTCCACTGCTAATTATTAACTTCCGTCAACTACTATTAACACACTATTGAAATAACTGGTCCGAAATTGGCCTGCACACTACGCGGGCCCCAGACACGTCCCTAGCGTTTCGGTGTCGACTGCTGGACCGCCCCAAAGGTCTTTCTTCACGGTACAAGTCCGAAGGTAATGAACAGTGGGGTTGACTCCGAAACTCAACCCCAGAAGAATAATTTAAAAAAATTTTGGTGTGTGAAATTTAGACTATTAGTGGAACTGTTCAAGAGTCCATCCACTCCTCTAAGGGAGACAAGGAGGACGCAGTCTGGGTCCTCGGACGAAACGTACACCACAAAGGACTCATTAATGGTTCCTCTTATAATCGACAGATTCGAGACGAGGGGTCGTCAGCTCTCGTCTATGTAGCGACGGAGATAGTCTTGCCGACCCTTTCGTAAAGTCGGTCTGACCCTTCCCTCCGATTGGTCTCAGAGTTAGGTCGTGACGTCACACGTCATGGAGAAAAGTTGAACTTTTATAGGAGATTCAATGGATGTATCAAGTAGTCTTCTCAACGATTCGAAAGACAGGACTTCTTCTTCCCTATAAAGATTGGTAAAACAACTGACGTCTCGGAAACAAGTCGACTGGTCAACACTCTGGGAGTTCTCATTCTACCCCACTTTACACCTTCTTTTTCTGTGTAAACTCTCACTTGTCCAAACGTCCTTGGATTGTCGTTTGAGAGATGACAAAAAAATTTGACCGACAGTCTGAATGTTCTTTTCGACAAAGGAGGGTCGTCGGTGCGAATCCGTGCACTGAGTCTCCTGCGGGTCGGGAGGCGAGAGGAGGACCCTAGGTAGAAGAGAAGGTGACGTAGGACTACTGGCAGTCACGGGGTCCTGGTGGTGACCCGAGAACCACACCTGGGACGAGACAGTCTTGTAGAACTAACCTTTATGTTGATCGTCTCCCCCACCGAACCTTCGAAGAATGCAGGCGACCCCTCGAACCTGCCTCTCTTAGCAGTCGCGTGTCGACATTTACAGGTTATGCTTCTGGTCCGCTCCTCAGTCTTTCGAAGACGTTATTTTTATTTACACATAGGAAGCACTGATGTCTCGGTCGGGAGGCGTTTGGTTCGGATTTGAGGTTAGGACGTTTGTCTTGCAGTGCCGCATTCACCCCACGCGAGCACTTCGACAGTATAGGTGAGTCTTGTGACGCCCCTCCCTACACCTGGGACTTGGACCCTTACCTCGGTGACCCCACCCTCCGTCGGGGGGTCTAAGACGGCTTTAGGGAAGTTGTGTTCGTCATTGGGAAGAGGGGAGAGACTCCCTCAGTCAAGGGGAACGGGTCTCTCGAGTACTACTGGAGAAGACCGCAGAACTGCAGGACCCCTACGGCTAGGAGGAGTCTGGATCCGGGTGGCGAGAGTCCCAAGGGTCCGAGTGACCACCGTCGTCCTGTCCCAAGTCCTTCTACTCGACCTGCGTGCTCCTTACTCGGGGTTCACACTGGGGAATCCTACTTCGACGTGTGGGTCTCTTGACGTCGAAAGCGATTAGATTCAATTGTTTCAGAAGTAAATATAGTTGTCTTTGGACATCTTATTCTGTCCTTTACCTAGAGGTCCACAAAGTCCGTCCATCTACCGACTTTTTCATTCTTACCTTGTTTGAGTGGCCGTGTCCGCGTGGCTCGCCTTCACGACTCGAGCCCCCCAAGTGAACGCAAACACCCTCACCGGGGTTCTCGGACGGGGTTGTCGACGGCCTAACACCTGGGCCTCCAGCCGACGTCACTTCCCTCGACTCAAGTTCTCGGGGGACCATGTGGTCTCTCTACATGGGTCGTTGAGTCCCTCTGGTCTCGAGGCCTCATTTATGTTATGTCACACTCCTGTGGGAGCCTTAAGTTCGAGGTACCTCCTAGTAGCGACCCGGACTCCCCGGACGTCACTGACCTGAGACGTCCGACGTTTCTGACACTCCCGGCGACGGCGACTACCTGGGAGACTCGAGGCCCCCGCGACTCTTGTGGTTGGGTCCCCCGGTGCGAGTCCCTAAGGCCCCCGGAGTCTCGACTCTCGTCCCGCGAGTCAGGGTGTGGTCGCTCCTCGACTTAGGAGGTGTCGGACTCTACCCCCTCCTACGTCGGACCGACCGGGGCCCTACCGTCGTCCGTTCCGACGGCCTCCCGGGGCGAGTCGACGTGGGCCTGAAGGCTGCGCGTCCTGAGCCTCTGCTCTTTGCGCACACCGAAAGTCGGAGATTCGGACACCAACCCGAAGGGACCATCGAGTCCTTCGTCTCTTGGACGGACGTTACGTCTTCTGGTCCCAAGCTAGGGACCCACCCTTCTAGGGGACCTCCTCCTTTACCGTCGGGTGAGGTCATAAGAACGGACCTCTTAGGGTACCTGTCTCCCCGGACCGCCCGATGTCAGGTACCCCAGTGTTTCTGAACCTGTACTAACTCATTGATTGGGTCTGTGTCTGTGTGTGTTCGTAAACCAATAAACAACACGTTCTTGGCTGTCGAATGTGACACCCCAGGTACAACCTTTATGAGTTATTTTATATATCGGTTCATCACCTTGAGTGATTTCTAAAGTTGTTCAACAGACTTGTGGTGCTTTTGTAAGTTTTCCGTCAGCAGAAGGATGTCTAATCGTCGTTACCGAAAATCTTTGGCCTTACTTTTTTATTCTCGATTTTAATGTAGTGTAGTCTTAATTGGATTGTCTTACATATTTTGTGCTGACGCCTCTCATGACGGGTCGTCGAAAGTCCCGGACTTTTTGCCTATTATCACTTATATCACTCAATGTCAGGTAGGTGCTGTCTCTCCTGAGTTCTCCGACCTTTTCGGTCCACAGGGGACTTAGACCGAGAGTCAAACGACGTCCACTTTTGTCTTGTTTCTGAGCGTCCCTAAATTTATTTTTCCAATTTTACCTAAGATTTTAGGTTTAAACTTTTCTTTCTACATTCCTATTAGCTTTCTTAATTTTTCTTTTTCCGCTTTCAGAAGGAGTAGACGATAGTTTTGTAAAATTTGTGTTTCATTACTTCAGTGTCATTATCAACACGTTTCTTCTTTTGTAACCTCTTTTTTGGATCTAAGTTTACTTTAGTTAGTTTACTGTTTCACCTTACTTATCTCCTTCGTAATGTTTAACTACCCTTTTTTCTCTCTAAACCAGTATTTTCGGAGTGTACACCTTTTTATTTCCTTTTAATCTGGTACTGGGGTGTGTGATGTCTTTATATAATGTCCACTCAAAATTTGGTTTACACCCTTTTACTTTGGGATTCTGTTTTCATCCGCTGTACTCTCCTAGGAAACTCTACGTTTGACGTCTGCACACTTCCCTTTTACTCAATTTAACTGAGGAAATGTAAACTTTTGAAGAGATACTGTTTTTTTTTCTTGTGGAAATTCGTTTCAAAATTTCTTTACTATAGAAGTCTCTCAAACAAAGTCGTAGATACTGTCCTTTTTTTTTTTTCTAATTATGAGTTTTGTACATTTCTTGAGAAATGTTTAGTCATTCTTTTTATGTTTGTTGAGTCGGTAGAGTCCTTTTCTGTGGTGTAGACTTACCTAGAAGTCCCCGTTTTAGGAGAGACCGTGACCCTGGGGTTACAACCCTTTGTGAAAGTCCGAACAGTCGCCCTGCACCCACTCTTCCACCCCTGTCCGGAGACTCGGGGGGTACACGTGCGGGGTAGTCGGTGTCTGGGGTGTCGTAGTGACAGTCTGTGGCACTTTCTTTATCGGACTCCATCCCCTCTTTACGGGGGTTCGGGACCCCGGACACTCGTCTTGAGGTACACCTTTTTCTCACTACAGTGGAAGAGGTCCTTTCTCGTACCTTTTCTTACACTCGTCTCTTCCTACGCGACGTGATAGGGCCCCTCGGACACCTGTCCAAGGACACAGGACCACTCTCCCTCTGCTTGCTACAATCCTCTGTCGGGGTACGTGTTCCTCGGTGTCCGGGTGTCTCCGTCTGTGTCGGGCTCTGTAGACGTCGGGTCCGGACCTTCTCTCTTCCTCCCCGGGAGGGACGTCGGGACCCCGGGACCTCTCTCCTCTCTGGGAGGGACGCCGGGACCCCGGGACCTCTCTCCTCCCTGGGAGGGACGCCGGGACCCCGGGATCTCTCTCCTCTCTGGGAGGGACGCCGGGACCCCGGGACCTCTCTCCTCTCTGGGAGGGACGCCGGGACCCCGGTACCTCTCTCTTCCTCCCTGGGCGGGAGCTCGGGACCCCGAGGTCCTAGTTGGGAGAGGTAGTGGAGTCCTCCATCCCCAGGGAGGGGTATAGAGGTCCAGTCTGAAGACGGGAGGTCTGTTCTTTGTTATGTAAGAACAGGAGGTAAAGGACCAGACACCTTTACACAGCTCGACCGGACCCTTAGACCACGATTACGAGTAAGCCAATTCCGACCGACCTGAGGAGACCCACAAAGGGACACTACAAAGACGAAGTAGTATTGACATCTTTTTGGGTTCCGGTCTTGCACGCTAGGTGCAAGTTCAGACGGTAAATAAGTCTGCTTCTGGCGCATTCACGTTTCGTTTGTGTGTGTCCACTATTTGCATATCCCTGTGGTCGATCTGAGAGCGGTGTCCCGTCTCCCCAATCGTGCCCAAGACTCCTCCCTGGACCACCCGGGCGTGTGTAGACGCGGTTATTTAAATTCTCAGGTTACATTACGACCACAATCGAGTGAGTCCTCCTGGTGGACAACGATAAATAAGATTTTCGTAACGACAACAAATCAGTAATCCAACACAGGTCGAGAAACGCTGGGGTACCTGACGTCGTGCGGTCCGAAGGGACAGGAAGTGGTAGAGGGTCTTGAACAAGGTTGAGGACAGGTAACTCAGTCACTACGGTAGGTTGGCAGAGTAGGAGACAGCAGGGGAAGAGGAGGACGGAAGTCAGAAAGGGTCGTAGTCCTAGAAAAGGTGACTCAACCGAGAAGTGTAGTTCACCGGTTTCATAATCTCGAAGTCGAAGTCGTAGTCAGAAAGGTTACTTATAAGTCCCATATAAAGGAAATTCTAACTGACCAAACTAGAGGAACGTCACGTTCCCTGAGAGTTCTCAGAAGAGGTTGTGGTGTTAAACTTTCGGAGTTAAGAAACCACGAGTCAAAAGAAATACCAGGTTGAGAGTATAGACTTGTACTTATGACCTTTTTGGTATCGAAACTAATATGTCTGGAGACAGCCGTAATAATATAATGTGAAACCCGAATAACATCAAAAATTACTATTTTCACTCTTAGTATTATTATTGACACGTAACGAAGGTACGTCTGAGGAGAGAGGCGTCGTGTATTTTGGAAGGTAAGTCTACGAAATTTCGTTGTCAGACACTCTGAGGGTGAAATATCAAGACTGCTACCCGTACAATTTCTGTGTCCGGGACGTCGCAGGCAGTTAGGTGTAGATAGAAATTATCAAATTTGAGATAACGAAAAAGTTACAAGAATATTGCGGGGTAAGTAAAACATCAATGTAGAGACTTTTTATAGTAGAAATAGAAAAAGAGAGGTAAACAGAGTTGGGAAATTATTATTAGGTCCGTTGCCGTGTAGTCTTACCTTTAACGAAGACTTCTTACAACATTATTTATATACAGTCCGTGTAATGTGTTCTCAAACGAATGAAAACTAAATTTTTCTGTTGTAAATTAGATTCTTGAATCTTGAGCCTCTAAGTAGAACGTGAAGGCTTCGAGTACTCGTTTACGTCTAGACTCCTTTCCTCCAGGGGGGTGGCAAATCTTAATTAGCACACGGAAACGGAAGATTTGTCACCCAAGTCCAGAGACGACTTATAAGGTCCTGACTCGTTTATAACTGGTTGACGACCGTTGGCAAAAGGACAGTCGGTTTCCGTTGTCGTCCCTCATTACCCCCAGAACACCCCTCCGGTCCCAGAGACTCGTCCGTAGGCGTCGGGGTCACGCCCTCCTACTCTCTAATTTCCACGAACCCACAAAGACACACCCCTCCACTGAACTTTCCACGTCTCAATTCAAGTTTGAGACTAACATTAGTTAGTATAAAATTGCGTTTCCTTAACTACCCTTGTATTATAATACCTTTACCATAGAGCCACCGAGAAGACTCTCTGGTCTCTCTCCGGATTGGAGTGAGTGTGAGGGGGAAGACAGGAGAAAGCCCCGGATCCTTGTTTCTGGGAACCGATCAAAAATTAATACAACATACTTTATGTCTTAAAATCTTCTCCTTTCTGAGACTGTCAGACCTGAGATTAAGGGAGTGAAGCGTACTTCCTTGACTCCGGTACTCCGCCTTATGGAGGCCCGTAGTGCCCGACGAACGTCGGACTCGAGAGACCGGGTCTTTGCACACGTTTCGTTTCACTCGTATTATAGTTGAAATTAAAAACCGTTGTGGGACCACGTTAAGTACGGGAAAGGTAGACCGGAGAACTGACCACAGGGACGTCAGCCCCTAAACGAGTTAAGAACGACGTTAGTATTAATAGTGATATTCTAGTTTCAGACTTGTCTAGTGAGAACATGAATTTTGGACGTATACCGGGGTCTCAAGGGGAATTATTTCAGAGTTGACGTATTGGACCTGACGTTTCTGGGACAAGGGTAAGCCGGACTGGACCGGGACAGGGGACAAGGGGAGATTCACCAGTCCGGGGGAGGTGGGAGGACCGGAGCGACACACGAGAAGGGGTAGACACGGTGGTGAAAGACGGGGTGCGTGTCGACGTAGAGAACCGACTCTGTCAAAGTAAGGTTCCGGCCCAGACCGAAGGAAACCAGGATCTCCCAAAGAGACTCGGGGATTCCTCGGGGCAGAAGCGTACACGGGTTGTAGGAGTGAAAGTTACTGGACGGAGGGGTAGGGTAGTCCCCCAAGACCGTCCCAGTGGTCCGTATCACAGGTAGAGAGGACCAGTGTCTCTACCCTCACTGGATCTGAGTGGAGGTTCGGAGGGTGTCAGATCCAAGACCCACCTAGACCTGGTCGTCAGTCAACACGACCAGGGAAGAGCCCTAAACTTTACGTCTAAGTCCTCTCTACTCGAGAGAAGACGGGTAGCGTCGAATGAGACAGACATAGGGGGGTGCGTGAGGGGGGGGGTTGTGTGTATGTGTGTGTGTGTGTGTGTGTGACGACATCCGTCGGTGGGAGGTACTCTCTCTTTCACCGGTTGTGACTCTCCGTTCGTCTAGGTTCTCTCTTTCTATTTCTCAGGAGCACTACATCAGAGTCGGGGACCTGGTAGGTAGGACCCCGAGGGGTCTGATACCCGGTCTTCAGAAGGAACAAATTCGGTAAAACACAACTCGAAACAGGGTCATTTGGGCCCGAGGACAGGGTGGTCCGAGAAGACAGGTACCCTAAGAAGTCCGTTCTTATGACCTCACCTATCGGTAAGAGAAGAGGTCCCCTGGAAGGGTTGGGACCAGAGGACGTGACGTCCGCCTAAGAAATGGCAGACGTGGTGACCTCAAAAATTTACCCGCACTACTAATACGATGCAAGGGGTGACTGACAGGGGAGATAAAATGTCCGGGACCCCGACGGACGGGTGACTTACACAGGGGTACTGCTATAGACGTGGGTGTAGGGATTCTACAGAACTGGATGAGTCGTACCACAGGCCCATTTATATCACATATCACCTCTTTATACAAAACTCCTTCCCTTCTTTCCCCTTTTCTCCTTCCCTGCGTCCCTTCCTCTTCTGCCCCCATTCTTCCGCCTTCCTTCCGCCCTTTAGACCAAACAACGATCTCTCTTCGACACCCAGTGTGTCCTCTTGTCTTGTGCGCCGCCGTAGACGCGTCGGCGGCTGAGTGTGGACTCCGGGCGGGTTCAAACAAGGTGGACAAAGAGGAAGAGGGTGGACGAGTGACGTCCGCGGTTGGTTTACCAGAGATCCAGGAGACACTTGACCCTCACTTGGCTGGTCGACTCAGAAGACAGGGACCTCCTTATGTGTCCCTCCAACTCAGACAGGTCTCCCTTGAGACGTCGACTCTAAAGTCTATTCTGACCTACAGAGATAGTCTTTGTAAGTATTTAGAGATCTCAAATTCTCGAACTACCATTATTTAGACACGCTCGAGATAGAAAGGACCTAATAACAGGGTCTTGTCGTAGATAATACCCACCTACCTCCTTAGTCGCTGAGCGTTCCACGACCCCGGGCCCCTTGTCCACAGACATCAAGTCGCTGCGGCGGTGATCTACAGTGGGATCGAGTAAGGCCGACGTCTTGTACCCCAAGGTTGGCTCGCGCGTCCGCCCGCACCCCTCCCAAACCCCCTCTGTGGCCGGTCTTTACCCCCTTATAACCGTAAGCACCCCTCGGGGGTAGGAGGATGTCCACTCCGTCGTGGGTCTCCATTCCTGTGAGTCCTTTGTCCTCCGATTGAGGAGCGACTTAAAAAGGGGGAAACGACTGGGACAAGAAGGAACTTTGTTTTTTACTCAAAAAACGATCTTTAGAGAAGTGGACTGAAACATTTGTGACCTCCCTTGTGTCTCAATTGAGATGATTTCAAATCCTTTTAATAGTAACTTAATTTTCTTTTTACTCGTTAATTTTTTTTTCACTTTCAAAATCAGTGAGTCAGTACAGACTGACAAACGTTGGGGTCCCCGACGTCGGGTGGTCCGAGGACACAGGTACCCTAAGAAGTCCGTTCTCATGACCTCACCCATCGGTAAGAGAAGAGGTCCCCTGGAAGGGTTGGGACCAGAGGACGTAACGACCGTCTAAGAAATGGTAGACACGGTGATCTCAAAAATTCACCCGTATGTAACATCTATAAGTGTTACTTGATTTAAAGGTCTTGTGAGTGAATGGTTTCGTTTGGTCTAAGTACCCGGGCACACCGGGGCAATCGATAAGCTCTACGAAGTACCCGTGCACTCCGGGGGAATCGATAGGCACTACGTGCCCGGACACCACTGGTCTGGTAGAGGGGTCTAGTCCGAAGAGACGAGTCCTGGGGAGGGAGTGACTCCGAGGGCCCGAAATAAGAGTAGTCGGCGGTTCGGACGACTCTCTAGGAGGGTCGGGGTGGACCCCATTGTACCGTCGCCCACCCCCCTAGTCTGGTGGGTCGACAGGAGGGGTGAAAGGTGGGGGACGGGGTGTCTGTGCCTGGTCTTCCGAAGAGGTTGAAACCATGGTTCCTAGGTTGACAAGGATGATATCCTGTCGTCCAAAGTTTGACCCCTTGGCTTTTCTGTCACAATGGAGGGTCGGGGGTCGGTCCGGGAAGGGCAGTTCTCGCTAGTGAGGTAGAAGTTAGTCTTTTGTTACTCACAGATGCGGTCGGCAAGTCGTATGACCTTCCCACCGACGAAGAGAAGCTTAGAGACGTTCGTCTCTCCTCGTCCCACGCCTACTCAGTCACCTGTGAATGCCTGCAGATAGTGCGAAGAGGGTCCACACGGAACTCGGACCCACCTTCCGTCCGGGGCTCGTGTCCTGTCTCGGACTGAGTGGTAGAGACGCACGTGAAACAGTCGTCACTCCGACCAGTCGAGAGTTCCGAAAGTCTCTGGGCCGACGGGTAGCGGCGTAACGGAAGGGACTTTCGGGATGCCCCATCTAGCTTAATGTCAGTGTTTTGGCGGTCGACAGGACGACCCGTCCACGAGTGGCACTTGACAGGGTCGGTCGGGACTCGTGTCACTTCCGACCGGGGGTCTCCTCGGGGTTCAAGACTCCTGCAGTGGGGACGAAGTGCACTCCTGTCTTTCTGCCAGGAGACGTAGAAGTTGGTTTCCGTTTTGGTTGTGGGTTGGACTTTCTTCGTTTCTCACTTTCGTTTCGGGTGTCTTCGCCCTCCCCGGTGCGTCTGGGCGAGGAAAACTCCACGCCAGATGTACACCCAACGGCCCCTCTGACACTCCGGACGTTCACCGGAAGACACACCAAGGCCAGTGTTGGAGGGGTGAGGTCGAGTGTGGTGTCTGGGCTTCCGGGACCTAGAGTGGTCCTTAGTTTCCGTCGGTTGGAGGAGGTGTGCCCCGTCTGCCAGGGGCTCTCGGCGGAGGAGTACCTGGCGTTTGTTTGTCGACCTCTAGTCTCCGGGACGCGGGTGGACGAGGAGTACGGACCGGACGGCGCCCGACGCCCGTCTCAGACTTGCCAGAGGACCTTTGGTGGTTTCCGAAGTCTCGGTTTGGGCAGGGACCTCTCGCCCCTTTACGGACGGAGGTCGAAGTAGTGTGCCGCCCTTCCGTTCCTCAGGAAGAGTCCGGTTAATAAGGGCAGACTTGAAGTTTGTGCTTGTTGTTTTTAATTAAGTTACCCTTGATCGAACTTTGAGCTAGTGCGACGGTTCTTTATGCGGACGACGAGACTTTAGTTATTGTGAATTGGGTCCCGTAAAGTCGGTGAGATTGCCACGACCCCGTCGCTGGCCGGAAGACACTGACCAGTCCACTCCTGGACACTGGACCCGGGTGGCACCGGCGGGGTCCTCTCCTCCCGTCCCCGGTGTCCTCGACCTGGTCGGACCGCCCCCGTGCACAGGGTCACCCAGAAGGTTCGACGTAATCCTCTTCCCGTTAGTGGTGGGACGTTGTACGTAGTTCGGACCGGAGAAAGAGGTGTGCACGGAGAATTTAGTCAATCTTAGTTTAAAAAATTTTTCTTTACGACATTTCCCTCTTTAGAGACCTTTTAGGATCTACTGTTCGTTGTCTCAACTTCAAGATTAACTTTATGTGTCTGATAAAAAGTTCTAGGTCACAGCAGGTTCCCGAGTCCCACCCACTGTGGGGAGTGACAGGACGAGTCGCTACAGAGTGAGAGGAAGGGATGTATATTCCAAGTGGAAACTCTGTGGTCACACTGTCGACGACTACTCCCACTCTCCTCTCACCCGACCTCCGCGTCCTCCTGACTTTCGTCGCCGGGCCTACTCGCGGCAGTGGCGGGGACGGGGTGGAGTTGTCTGCGAGTGCACAGACGTGGTCGTGCCCTGAGTCGAATCCACGCACACGGTCGGAGGGGTGCCGCCAAGGAAGGCCCATAGGGGAACCGACCGGGAACCACGGGTCTATAACCCCTTTCACAAAAGTACCTAGTTACGTTTCTTTATCTCCTTTGGTTGTCTTACCCTTTCTGATCTCTAGAGAAATTCTTTTAATTTCTATGGTTCCCTTGTAAAGTACGTTTCTACCCGTGTTATTTCCTGTCTTTACCATACCTGGATTGTCTTCGTCTTCTATAATTCTTCTCCACCGTTCTTATGTACCTTCTTGATATGTTTTTTCTGGTATTACTGGGTCTATTGGTGATACCACACTAGTGAGTGGATCTCGGTCTGCAGGACCTTACGTTCCCCCGGAATTCTTCGTAGTGATGTTTGTTTCGATCACCTCCACTACCTTAAGGTCGACTCGACAAAGTTTAGGACTTTCTACTACGACACTTTCACGACGTGAGCTATACGGTCGTTTAAACCTTTTGAGTCGTCACCGGTGTCCTGACCTTTTCGAGTCAAAAGTAAGGTTAGGGTTTCTTTCCGTTACGGTTTCTTACGAGTTTGATGGTGTGTTAACGTGTGTAGAGTGTACGATCATTTCATTACGAGTTTTAAGAGGTTCGGTCCGAAGTCGTTATGCACTTGGCACTTGAAGCTCTACAAGTTCGACCAAAATCTTTTCCGTCTCCTTGGTCTCTAGTTTAATGGTTGTAGGTGACCTAGTACCTTTTTCGTTCTCTCAAGGTCTTTTTGTAGATGAAGACGAAATAACTGATGTGGTCTCGGAAACTGACACACCTAGTGTTGTTTGACACCTTTTAAGAAGTTCTCTACCCTTATGGTCTGGTGGACTGGACGGAAAACTCCTTAGACATACGTCCAGTCCTTCGTTGTCAATCTTGACCTGTACCTTGTTACCTGATCAAGGTTTAACCCTTTCCTCATGTAGTTCCGACTTATAACAGGGAGACGAATAAATTGAATACACGTCTCATGTAGTACTCTTTGCGACCCGACCTACTTCGTGTTCGACCTTAGTTCTAACGGCCCTCTTTATAGTTATTGGAGTCTATACGTCTACTGTGGTCGGAATACCGTCTTTAACTTCTCCTCGATTTCTCGGAGAACTACTACCACCTTTTCCTCTCACTTTTTATACCGAATTTTGAGTTGTAAGTCTTTTGCTTCTAGTACCGTAGACCAGGGTAGTAAAGTACAGTTTATCTACCCCTTTGTCACCTTTATCCCTGTCTGAAATAAAAGAACCCGAGGTTTTAGTGACGTTTATCACCGATATCGGTACTTTAATTTCCTGTAAGCCAGGAACCTTCTTTTAGATACTGGTTGGGTCTGTCGTATAATTTTTCGGCTCTGTAATGACTGTTTCTAGTCAGATCAGTTTCGATACCAAAAAGGTCATCAGTACATACCTACACTTTCAACCTGATGTTTCTTCCGACTCGTGACTTTTTGACTACGAAAACTTGAAACCACAACCTCTTCTGAGAACTCTCAGGGAACGTGACGTTCTAGTTTGGTCGGTCAGGATTTCCTTTAGTCAGAACTTATAAATAATCTTCCTGACTACGACTTCGACTTTGAGGTTATGAAACCGGTGGACTACGTTTCTTAACTGAATAACCTTTTCTGGGACTGCGACCCTTTCTAACTTCCGTCCTCCTCTTCCCCTGCTGTCGTCTACTCTACCAACCTATCGTAGTGGCTGAGCTACCTGCACTCACACTCGTTCGAGGTCCTCAACCACTTCCTGTCCCTCCGGACCGCACGACGTCGACGTTTCTCAGCCTGTGTTGACTCGTTGACTTGACTTCAAAGGTCTATAAAGATACCTCTACGAAAAACTTACTCTAGTTGTAAATTTAACTTCCTAAGACTCATTTCGTCCAATGGGAGGGATTACACCCACCCGGTGTGGGTCAGTCAACTTCCGGACCTATCTTGTTTCCGACTGGAGGGTCTTCTACCCCTTAAGACGGTCGTCTACCTGAGTTTAATGTGGAGACGGGACACAGTCGGACGACCGGACGGGACGTCAGAAACCTGGACGGTCGGAGGTAGTGGTTTGTGCGATTAAGGAGTTTTTACGGAATATATATATATCTCTCTCTTGGTTGTACAATAGAGACGGGTGGTGGAAGATTCATCAACAGACTCGTCTACCAAAGACGAAACAGACTAAAGTAAGCACGAAAACAAAAACGACTTACGGACGACACGTTTTCGTTCGATCCTGGGGTATTTGAAGAGACGTATTCCTTGCTCGCCTCTGAACTTCCTGCACCCATCGTGCGACGACGGGCGGTCCAGTCCCCTCCTATCTTCTTCTTTGGGGTTCGTCCAGGTAAAGTCTCTTTGCCACACAGGTCACCGAACCAACTACACTCATACGCAAACTTTGGGAGGGTTCCGAGGGGATGTCTCCTTCTCGTAGTGACGAGTGAGTACTAAGTCCGCTCGTCTAAGAAAGACCCTGCACGTTTCTTCCTGCACGAAGACCTCCCTCTGTCCTCCCGTCCACCGGACCCACCCGAGTGTGGACGCCCCAGTCTCGTAGCGTCCGTGGGGTCCCCGGACCCTTGCTTCGTACGACGAGTCTGTTCGGACGACGGGACGTGTGTGAGGTGCTGGTAGTCGTCTCGGTTTTCGTGCACGTGCGGGTGACCGACGGAGAGCATTCCACCAGGCTCGAGTAGGGGAGACAGACCCCGGCGACCTCATTCCTCCTCCCCGATCGGGGGGTCAGTGTCAGGGTGGTCGAGCCCCCGCCTTCCTCGGCCCTCAGGGGGACGTCGGGCGGCCACCGTAGCGAAGGAGCGAAGGTACGTGCCCTGCGTAGGAGAAGACCTGGCAAGGATTCTCAGGGAGACGATTGTCATCTTGTAGCAGACACGCTGACTTGCTCTCGGGTCGGGTCCGCCCCTCGCGGACCCTCACTACAAAGACACGGGCTACTGCGAGGTCGTGGACCCTCCATGTGCCCACGTGGTCCGACGTCCCGCGACTCACGCAGGCCACCCTCTCCGGGTGCTCGCGGAGGCCTGCCCACGCGACCACCGTGTCGGTCCCTCCTCGAGCTTTTCCCGACTCTAAGTAGGAGCCCGGTTTCCGACCTAGACTTCTCCGATGTGGTGTGCGGAGGGGGACCCTGTGGGTGACGTAAGGCCTTCCGAGTGCACCTCCACCGTTTCGTCTTTCTCTGGGGAGTCATTATTGGGTATACCCCGTCTTCGATTTGCTCCCACCTCTCTAGATATACTTGTCGTACGCACGTATACACAATGTCGACTTAGTGAAACGACGAGTCGTCTTTAATACGTTGTATTTAGTTCACACGATTCAGCGAAGTCAGTACAGGCTGAGACACGCTGGGGTATCTGCCGCCGGGTGGTCCGAGGGGGCAGGGACCCTAAGAGGTCCGTTCTTGTGACCTCACCCGACGGTAAAGGAAGAGGTTACGTCCTTTCACTTTTCACTTTCACTTCAGCGAGTCAGCACAGGCTGAGGATCGCTGGAGTACCTGACGTCGGGTGGCCCGAGGAGACAGGTACCCTAAAAGGTCCGTTCTCATGACCTCACCCCACGGTCGCGGAAGAGACTTTAGTTCACATATGAAGTTATTTTTAATTAAGTTTTTGGTGGGAGTGAAGACGGGGGTAAAATATGCCTCTCCCTTTAACTATCTGTTGTTTACGTTAAAGTTCACACTGTGCGGCCGTCCTCTCACGAGCCCCCACGCTCCTGTCCTTCTCGACCTCCCCGGAGGACAGGGGTCCGTCGTCCGCCCGCCCGAAGGAAGGTGCAGGAGGTCCCGGTCCCAGGTGTGGACATTCCTGGGCCTATAACCACACGGGCCGTGGACGGAGGGACCTGAGAGCACTTTCAATTTAATCGACGATGTGTATTTCCTGAATCTTTTGACGGACCGCGGGACTCCTGGGTTTGTGACGATTGGTGGTAAGCGTCGTAGTAATAGTACCAGAAACGTTTCTCAAGTGCCCGACGGTCGGGGTGACCCCGGGACCCTGGCAGGAGAGGCTCAGGTCGTAGAGTCCGGGGGCCCCTGGACCCGTTCTGTCGGCTGATTACCCGCGTGTGCTCACCAGTAGGGCCTTGGAGTAGTAAGTTATTTCCACTATTCTTTGATTTAGACTTTCGTAGATCCGACGATTTATTTAAGACCTTGTACGTCTCTTAATTTACTGTGTGTTAGGAAAAATCTAGTATGAAAGTTCGTTTTAACATTTTGTCCCTTTGTGGTAATCGTATCACAACTTATTCACACTATCTTTTTTGTAATTGAAGTAGACGAGACTGAAAACACAAAGAACCGAATAAAATAAAATACCTCTTGTTTTATCCTTTTTTTTACATAAGTATCAATGGGATTACCTTTATAAGTACACAAGTATAAATATAGAAATCCGAAAAGAGATTATAAATTTATCAGTTCTTTACAAATTTTGTTCGGTTTTATTTTTTTTTTACCACACGACAATTTTTTTACTTGGTCCTCCTACGTCTCTTCCTTCAGACACCCACACTACCGAGGGCCGAACGAGGGTGTACGTCCCTNATAAAATACCTCTTGTTTTATCCTTTTTTTTACATAAGTATCAATGGGATTACCTTTATAAGTACACAAGTATAAATATAGAAATCCGAAAAGAGATTATAAATTTATCAGTTCTTTACAAATTTTGTTCGGTTTTTTTTTTTTTTTTATTACCACACGACAATTTTTTTACTTGGTCCTCCTACGTCTCTTCCTTCAGGCACCCACACTACCGAGGGCCGAACGAGGGTGTACGTCCCTCGTCGGCCAAATTCCCGTAGACACACAGACTGGACACCAGTCGGGGGTCGCGGGGTCTTCGGGGGTCCGACTCCAGAGAGAGGTCGGTACCTGTCTCAGAGTCCTCCTCTGTCCGAACGCCCCTTCCCTGCAAACGTCTACTTGGGTCTTACACGACACCCCCGCCCACTCTGAGAGACGAGGACCCTCTCGGACTCCCTACCTCTTCCTCGACTTGGCGGACCCGGCCCTCGTCCCCGACGACGTGCCCAGGGCCCAGTGCCCTCGGTGGAGACGGAAGAGGACGTCCCGGGAACGAGACTTGGTTCAGTCTGGAGCTCACCTCCCTCGACTTCTTCCCGAACGGCCCGAGACCCAAATAGTCTCCTGACAGACTTGTCAATGTCCAGGCTTAGAGGAAGACTTCAATGGTAGGGTCTCGACTCTCTACAGGGGTCCCTCGAACCGGTGGGTGTCTCACCCGAGGACCGTCGACGGAGATACCCCGGTCAACTTAATTCCTCTGACGCTCTTTCTTAGGTCGGTATCCCACGTGTCTGAAGTCCTGACTGGGTGTCAGACCCCGAAACTTCCGAAGGTCGCCCCAAAAGTTTGGTCTCCGACCTCCTAGACGTGCCTCGTAGCAGACGGAACCTTAAGGGTGGCGGACCTGGGGAGGAGCGGATCAGGAAGGGCGGGGGACGGCGGACGGTGACAGTCCGTCCTTATAAGCCTCCTCTTTGGTTCAGGAGCCTCGGGGTTTATCGTTTGTCTTTTATGGACAATCCGAGAGTCGACACCGAGTCTTTGTTTCGTACGTGTGTGAGTCTCGGGTTGTGTGCTTAGTCTGAACGAGACCCATGGACGAACTTGTGCGGCGACACGAGAACGAAACATCATTTCACCGTTAAAGTGGAAAGAAGTTTTTATCTTCGACTGTGACACTTGCGGAGGTCGTGGAGTAATCTCGTCACGTTATTCTTGCCACAAAGGACCTTATTTGTCGAACGTTTTCTCTACACTTTAATTCGAGGTGCGCCTCTTCAGTACATTACATTTGTTTTTGCTGTGGAAACCTTTTGTGAGGCAGTGTGCCGTCTGACCCCGAGGGTTTCGAAGGTCCAGTGACGAGGTCTGCCTGGGTTTACTTGCCTGAGTCGGGAGTCACCCCTGGACGGCCGGACTGGTTGGAGGGAGACAGACGTAGGTGGGGGGTCGGGTGTACCTGACACGGGGTGAAGGTTTGGGGGTAAAGCCTGAGGTCTTGGTAGGTCCCTGTGGAACTTCCCCTTATTCTGTCTCCCGTAGGACCGCCAGACGAGTACCTGCGTGGCTCGACCCTTCACTGCACCTTAGAGTGAGGTCGGAGTGTGCCGCTCTCGCCGACGCCACAGGTCCGGTCTGAGTCCGAGACCCGGGGTCCGGGCGATGACGGGTGTGGGGTGCCAGAGAGAGGGCTGACCCGGAAGCCGGTCCCGAGGAGCCGTAGTTGCGGTGACGGGGGCCCCCGGCCGTGAAGGAACCGCCCCCGACAAACACGGGACCACAAATCGTCCAGGGACCGGAACTGGTGATCTACGGTCGTGTGGGGACGGGACGGGCAGGGTCAAGACTAGTAGTGTTTACAGAGGTCTATAGCGATATACAGGGGACCACCGCCCCCACGTCACTCGTGTCCCGTTTCAGTGCAGGTCCATTCTTGTCGACGTAGTCTGCTTAGACTGGGTCCTACTCTTGACGCTACTGCCTTCTCTCGGGTGCCGGTAGTTGCCTACTGACTGTGACCGGAGCCGTTTGCCGTAGCTCCTTTTTGATGGACAAGTTCTGCTCTTTCTTCGTATTTTGCTCGATTCGTTCGTCTACTAACTGTCGACTATCCATTATCTCACTTTTCGACGGCCGACTCCTCACTCACGCGCCCGAGTCAGTGCGGGCTGAGGGCTCACACGCCCGAGTCAGTGCGGGCTGAGAGGTCACGCGCCTGAGTCAGTACCCGAGTCAGTGCGGGCTGAGGGCTCACGCACCCGGATCAGTGCGGGCTGAGGGCTCACACGCCCGAGTCAGTGCGGGCTGAGAACCACTGGGACACCTGACATCGGGGGGTTCGACGAGACGAATATTCGAAAAGGTCCGTTCTTAGGACCTCACCCGACGGTCAAGGAAGAGGTAGTTCGACTATTTCTCCATTTTTCTTTACTTTCGTCACAAGTCCTTAGACCCGAACTTAACTTTGAAGTTATTTTACCTTCCTGAACCCCGACAATACGGAGTAAAACCGTGACTGAACATGGGATTGAAGGTTTTTCAGACTTTGAAGATCTGTTGCGGCGACTCTTCTGGGTCCTTATGTCCTTATGTCCGGAGAATGGGGCTGCGCTCCAGAGGACGTCTGTCTCCTCGACCCGAGAGGAGGAGGTAGAGGTCCGACTCAGGAACGAGAGAAGTCTTTTGGACGACGAGGACTAAGGACGTTGACCTCGAGAGGGGTGGCGGGAGACGGTAGCTCGTCCTCTTCGCAGGAGACACACCGGTTGTCCCTTGGGACACACGCCCACCCCCCCACGACGTTCCCACGACCCGCCTCGACGCGGAACGAAGGACGTCGGGTCTATAGAGTGGTCGGGGGCGGGTGGAGGGTCCCAGAACAGGGCTCTGAGGTCGGGCGTCCCACAGGAAGGGATTTCTGTGTCTTCGGTTCGCCGTGTGGGACTCCGAGCTCGGGTGGAGAAACCGGAACCCCCACGGGTGTGGGGCTCAGGGAACCAACCAAGACCCCTGTGTGAGACCGGTCGGGACCCTCACCCTCACCGGGTCGGACCCCTCGGGTCCGGACTGGTCTGTGTCACCAAGATAGAGAACGAAAAGATCTTCGACTGCGCGGAACTGGTCGGGACGGCCCGTGGGGAGTGAAGAGTCTTGTCGTGGGGACCCCAACGAGAAGGTCGAGGAGAGGGTAAATATATTGTCTTTATAATCGTTCTGCGTTGAATTACCACTCAGGAGGCTTTGCCGACACCACAAGCACTGTCACCTGACTTTAGGCCGGGTCTCCACCCCTGGACCCGGTGTCGGTCCCCCGGTTTAGTCGCCGCGACCTGCGGGTCGACCGCCTTCCCCCGTTTGTCTTCCCGGGCGTAGGTCGTCCGCGTCAACAATTTATTCTGAGGGACACTGAACGTAGCGCTCCTCCATACCGAAGCAGGAGGGGGCGTCATTAGATGTGCACAGATAAATTATTTGTCTCTACCGAAATAATGTGTGCTAACTAAAGGTATACGTTGGCGGGGGAATAGACAGTGAACATAGATTCGTGCGGCGAGAGCTGCTTAGGCGTTTACTTTTTAGGTCGCCGCCCGCGTCCTTCGAGTAAATTGCAGCTCACGTCAGTTTTAGTTCTAAAGAAATAAACATCGTTGTTGCGACAATTTAGTCTTTTACTGAGAGGGAAGGACGTGCAGGAAGAAGGAAGTGCTGAGTCGGCAAACTAGTATTTAACAACCCACAGCCGCACAGAGGAGGCGAGGGGTGCGGCGGGTTCTGTCTAATTTTGGGGCGTGTGACGGCTGGTCGGAGTCGTATGGTAATCGTATATATACTCTAAACTCTGTAAAAGATTATAAGAGGTCGTCTTGAGTAGACAGTCGGTCCACTACTTAATATTTTTGAGAATCGAACAAACCCTTTATTTTCCCTCCCCCCTCCCCTCCCCTCTCCTTCATAAGGCCCGAGGAGAGACGTGGGTGGTCCCCACGCGGGTCGTAGGCGGGGTGCCTTTTCCCATGCTCAGGATGTGCCTCTGACCGTGGGAGTTGTTCTGTGCCAGGGACCCCGTTTCCTTCTGAGTGGGACAAGTTGTCCCGAGTCCTCATAGTGCACAAACGAAGGCTTGTGCACGGAGACTCAGCGGTTTGGGACCTTTACACTTAAGTTCCGAGACGTAGGTCCGTCTCCCCGCAGGGCAGACGGGCCCTCAGTCCTACACGCAGCCACACGCGCACCCGAGCTAAGGTGTCGGGTCCTTGCAGCGGCTGAGGCTGCCGAGGGCCCGTCGCACATACCCTACTTCGACTCCCGACACAGACCGGTTGAGGCAGAGATCCTAGGGTCAAGGCTTGTCATTCAAATAGACGGGGGATTTGAACTGCACCTCCGAACCGGGCAAGTCCGACTTGTGGTGTCTGTCGTACACACTCACAATCTTCGTTGTCTTTACGTAAAGGGCGTCGAGACCTCCGGTCTGCCGGGGTCGGGTCTTCGGTCCTCGAGCCCGCTCCCGGGACCCGGTAAGACTCGACGAGCGGTACAGGACGTCCGACCCTCTTTGGTGTTTCGAGACCTCCCACTAAATATTATTTCCCGCGATTGGGGAGGTACCGCCGAGGGGGGGTGTGGGGTGTGGGGGTCTTCCGGAGTGCAGGCTCGCGGTAGCGGTGGACCCCCAATCCTAAGGTTGGACACTTGGATCCCCCTGTGTCTGTAAGTCTGGGGTCCTTCGTGACTACCGCCAAGTTAGACTACGAAGTCTGTGCTCTTCTTAAACTATTATGCACTCAGCGATTTTACCTTGTCAATAAGTTCCGAGTCTTCGAGAGTGCCGGAAATTGTGCCTGTGAGTCCCTCTCCGGCGGGAGGCGTCCCGGGACGGGAGACGTGTACCGAGGGGGTGCACGGTTTCGGGACCTCTCCCGACGTACCTCCGTCCCGGACCCACGAGAACGTGACCAGTGGGAGTGGCTTACGAACCGGGGGTGTTCCGGGGGACTTTCGACGCCGAGTGGACAACGTCTACGAAGACCCTCCCCCCCGTGGTAAGGACCGGCGTGTCGAGGTTTTCGTAGGCACAAAAGAGACACTAAGTAGTTACGACTCGTGGTTAAAGATTACGTCTCCGGTAGCACTCCACGACAGTAAGAAAGGGTCTAAAGACTGACAATTAATTTCCTCGGGGACCTTTGTCTGAGACTAGAAGTGACAACGGGTCTGGTTCTCCAGTCTCGGACGAGGTCCGGGCGCGAGAGACCCGTCCTGGTATTCCCTTCGGTCTCCCTACACTCGTAGGGGCACGTCGCGGCCGAGACCCGGTCTCGTCCCCTCGGTGCCGGGGCGCGTCTCACCTACCTGTGCCCGGGTCGTGCACCTGGTGCGAGGAAGACTACCCACCCCGTCTCGGCCGGTCGTCGGAGGTCGGACCCACGGTGGTTGTACGCCCGCAGTCAATTAGACACGCACTTGTTTACCCGTAGAACCCCTACTACAAATGAAATTCCTCACACACAGGTTTCGGTTCGTCTCCCGTCCCCAGGTGCCCGTGAATCAAACGGAATCGTACAGGGTGTCGGGGCCTTCCGTCGTTCGCAAAGTAGTCGTAACTAGGGGCACTTTACCCTCTACTTTCGTTAAGTACTGTTATTAAGAAGTGGTAAAGGTGTTTTTCAATTTTTGCAGAAGTGCTTTTAGTAGGCTCTAGTCATTTTGCGGGTGTCTCTACAGCCAACTAATTCATAGTAGAGTGACTCTCCCTGTCTCGGCGGGACCACAGACTTGACTCTTCTAGCGCCGAGGGACCCATCGTCGGGCCCGGGGTCCGGTAGGAGTGGTGGTCTCCCGAGGTACCCCTGTCGAGTGTCGAAGACCCCAGTGACAGAGGAGGACGAAGAAGACTTGCAGTGTAGGCTTGGGGTTGTGTCCGGGTGCCTTAGGAGAGGTAGACGCCTCCCTCCGCCCAAAGAAGGACTAAGGGGATCCCTCCACCGACCCCTGCTCCTGGGGGTGTCGGCCCCAGACCCATCCACTCCGGCGGAGTCCCTTCTGGGGGGTGTTTCCGTCGTGTCCCACCCGAGACAGGGCCCCCGGAGGGCTCCTCCTCCCGCGGCACTGGTCCTGAGGTCCGGTCCCTCAGGGGAGGGAGAGGCACCGGGGGCTCCGGCGGCCGGACTGGGAGTGGCGCCTCCCCCCACCCGGACAAGACACACCGGGGGTGGAGCCTACTCGGGCGAGCACCGGCACAGACTCGTCTGTCTGGTCCACGCACGGCAGGTCAGAAGGCTCCCTCTCCCACCGGGCACGAGTAGGGACGCCCCGAAGACGGCCACGCGGAGACTCCCGACCTCTCGTCGGTGGACCCCGACTCTACTGGGGTGGGGTGCCACCCCTGTGTGTGTCCGTCTCGAAGGAAGGGTGAGTCCGGGTCCTCGGGGGTTCTCCTCGGAAAGGGCCCAGTCCTCTCGTCCGGGGGTCGGCCGCCCCTCCTCGGGCACCAGGGGCGGACGTCGTGGTGGACGGGTTCGGCCGGCCGGGCGCTCGACGTCCCCGCCCTGCACACGAAGGGGCTCCGGGACGCAGGGCTGTGCCCTCGGGACGGACGGTCGGGGTGGCGCCCAGACCCACCGAGACGACTCGGGTGACCGGGACATCGGCGGGACTCCCGGAGAACGGGAGCTGGGACTCGGGTCGAGCGTCGTCCGGTCGACGAGTATCCTGACGCGGGGCTCCTACCGACTTTCCTCCGCGGGACACTGGCCCCGGGGCCTTCAAACCCTCATTAGACTCACCTTCGCGTCGTCTCGCCTCGACCCGCGCCCGCGACGGGACCCCTGAGGTTCCGGGCCCTGTCTCCGGGCAGGCCGAGGGAGCCCTTCGCGGCGGGACCGACCTCCCGCCCACTGGGGTGGGGTCATACAAACGGACGTCTTAGGGCACCTGTCTCCTCTGACCACCCGACGTCAGGTACCCCAACGTGTCCCAGCCCGTGCCGACTCGTTGACACGGGTGGTCCAGGGTCTGCTGTCGGGCTACCGGGACCCCACCTGCACGGTAGCACGTTCCGAGTGAACGAAACGCGGGTAAACCGAGGACGGTTGTTGTCTCCTCTTTGACCCAGTTTGCCGGGCACTGTGGCCAGGGGAGCCGTCCGCTCCGGGGTCCTCCTGCGGGACTACCTTTACACTCGCCCTACGTGAGGTCGTTGACTCAGGGGTGTGCGTCCGTCCACCTGTCCGCTCGGGAGTCGAAGAGACACCTCGGCTCGTCGAGTGTGTCGCTCGAGCGAGGTTCCAGCGGCCCGTGGAGGGCTCTGTGTGGACAGTCGTACCCGTAGCTTTGTCTCGCAGACACGCAAAAGATCCTCGGGTGGGTCTTCCGGAGTGTCCCTTCTCTGACGGGAAGATCTCCTGTCTCTGGTCGTACCTTTTGTCCAGTCTCAGCGACCCGTGCGTCAGTCTCCTGCCACCCCTGCCCCCTCACTCTTAGTCTCCTTCCTTAGACCCATGACACACTACACCACTGTTCCCGGTTCCTCTTCTGCGTTCGGCCCTTTTCCCGCACCCTGTCCCTCCTCGGTACCCCACCTCCTCGGAGCCCTCCCTTCTCGGAGTCCCACCTCCTCGGAGCCCACCTCCTCGGAGTCCCACCTCCTCGGCACCCCAACCTTCTCGGAGCCCCACCTCCTCGGAGGCCCACCTCCTCGGAGTCCTCCCTCCTCGGAGCCCTCCCTCCTCGGTACACACCGGTACCCTACCTCCTCGGAGCCCTACCTCCTCGGAGCCCTACCTCTTCGGAGCCCTACCTCCTCGGAGCCCTACCTCCTCGGAGCCCACCTCCTCGGTACCCCACCTCCTCGGAGTCCCACCTCCTCGGCACCCCAACCTCCTCGGAGCCCTCCCTCCTCGGTAACCCTCCCTCCTGGGAGCCCAACCTCCTCGGAGCCCACCTCCTCGGAACCCACCTCCTCGGAGCCCACCTCCTCGGAGCCCCACCTCCTCGGAGCCCTCCCTCCTCGGAGCCCC
>SJYO01037955.1:60699538-60713396 GCA_006410555.1 Capra ibex
CCCACCTCCTCGGAGCCCACCTCCTCGGAGCCCCACCTCCTCGGAGCCCTCCCTCCTCGGAGCCCACCTCCTCGGAGCCCACCTCCTCGGAGCCCAACCTCCTCGGAGCCCACCTCCTCCGAACCCACCTCCATGGAGTCCTACCTCCTCGGTACCCCACCTCCTCGGAGTCCCACCTCCTCGGCACCCCAACCTCCTCGGCACCCCATCCACCAGTACGTATCACACCAGTACCTCCCGGAGTGACTCCTCCACTGTAAACTCGTCTGTGATCCCTCGACCCCCTCGACCTTTTTCTGTCCCGCCTTCTTAGGACGACCCTCCTCTCTCCTTCCCGGACCCACACCCTCACACGACCCGTAACAGGCGTCAGAGGCTCCCGAGTCACACCGGTCTCGTCTCTGGTTCTTCCGACTCACTTCGGTCAGGCCGTCCTCCTCGGTGGCACACGTCGAGGTCTCCGCGACTCCGTCCCTGTCCGAGGGTGGGAGTCCCGTCCGCTCCGGGAAAGACCTAGCCGTCCCAGTGGGTCTCCTGGGCGACAGTGGGAGACGACGAGAGGTCCCCCACCCTCCTTACCACCCGGGAGGCCCGAACGACAGGTCAACCGACACACGAGACCTCTGCTCTCTTCGGTGCAGATTAAGGTCCCAGTCCTGCGCTTGTTTCTCTCCTCTCGAGACGCACACGACCCTCCCCGTCCGCGCCTCCTTCCGCTCGGGACTGCAGTCGTGTCCCCGTCCGCGACGACTGGCGCACACCTTCGCCTCGGTAGACCGTCCACCCGCTGACCAGACCCCCCAGCGGGTACGACGTCTATGGCCGCCCCTAGGAGACGTATATTTCCTCCACCTCAAAGAGAAAAATGAAACGGAAAAAAAAATTAAAATTAACCTCCGATTAATGAAATACTATGACACCACCAAAAACGGTAAGTAAGTGTACTTAATCGGTACCCACATGTGCACAGGGGTAGGACTGGAGGGGAGGGCGGAGGGAGGGGTGGGGTGGGGAGTCCCAGCAGGGTCACGTGGCCGGGACTCGCGGGACAGAGTACGTAGGTTGGACCTGACCGCTAGACAAAGGGTACCGTTATATGTGCAAAGTTACGATAAGAGAGTTCAGTAGGGTGGGAACGGGNTGACACCAGACCCCCCAGCGGGTACGACGTCTATGGCCGCCCCTAGGAGACGTATATTTCCTCCACCTCAAAGAGAAAAATGAAACGGAAAAAAAAATAAAATTAACCACCGATTAATGAAATGTATGACACCACCAAAAACGGTAAGTAAGTGTACTTAATCGGTGCCCACATGTGCACAAGGGGTAGGACTGGAGGGGAGGGCGGAGGGAGGGGTGGGGTGGGGAGTCCCAGTAGGGTCACGTGACCGGGACTCGCGGGACGGAGTACGTAGGTTGGACCTGACCGCTAGACAAAGGGTACCGTTATATGTGCAAAGTTACGATAAGAGAGTTCAGTAGGGTGGGAACGGGAGAGGGTATCTCAGGCTTTCTGACGAGAAATGTAGGCACAGAGAAAGCGACAGAGCGTATATCCCAGTAGCAATGGTAGAAAGATTTAAGGTATATATTCGGAATCATACGACATAACCACAAAAAGAAAGACTGAATGAAGTGAGACATATCATCCGAGGTCGAAGTAGGTGGAGTAATCCTGACTAAGTTTACGTAAGAAAAATTCTCGACTCATTATAGTGTAACACAGATACATGGTTCAAAGAACTTTCCCCGACTTTGGTAGTGTAAACTCCTTCCCTCGAAGGTTTTAGTCCTTTGGCAGCTGTGTTCGTCAAAACCCTCTTCTCTCGCTCCCCATTCCTCGGGACGGGGGGCGGTACGGGTGGCGGAATCAGAGGAGGACTGTGTGCCTTCCCAAGGGCACAGACGGGACCCTGGACAGACGGGTGGACCTCGGTCTCGGGGCTCCCACCTCCCCGCCCGTGAGTCCACCTTCAAGTCGTTTGTGGCGACCTGCGTAATCACCTGCCCCTCGAAGCCCTCGGTCCGTCCCTCCACAAGTTCGTCCTCCCCCGACCTTCACGACGACGACACCCAGTCACGTCCGAACCGGCGGTGACCGCAGTCGCTGGGCACTACGTGTCACCTCTGCCGTCGGGGAATAGACTCTCAGTCGTCTTGTTCGGACTAGTCCTCCGAATTCTCTCTGTCTGTCCGTCACCCCCAAAACGACCCCGTCTTCGGGGCCTCCTCCCCATCTACTTAGTCCTTCCACCTACCACAGAGACGGTAGTTTCTGTTCACCACCAAATCAGCAATTCCGCACAGACTGAGAACGCCGGGGTACCTGAAAACGGGCGGTCCGAGGAGACAGGGACCCTAAGAGGTCCGTTCGTATGACTTCACCCAACGGTAAAGGAAGAGGTCCCCTAGAAGAGTTGGGTCCTTAGCTTGGGTCCAGGGGACGTGACGTCCGTCTAAGAAATGATTGGCTCGATACACTCTTCGGGTTCTTTTCACCATTTCTCAGCCCGAGGTACAGCCCCCTTCCAGGTCAGACCTCCTCTCTACGAGAAACTTCTTGTCCACGGAGACTACACACCAGACGCCGCAAATTCGAAGTGTACCAAACAGTGCACTGGTTGTCCGCACGGCGTGCGAGACTACGTAGTCCACTGGGGTCGTGCCACTCCACACTGCAGATATACCGTCCGTCGGTGGCAACGCAGGACCCTGGGGGATGTAGGGTACTGGTGCTGTGCGTTCGGGTGGTGCACGGTGCACTGGGGACGTGTCGTGTGCAACACACCGCAAATCGACGAAGTTGACAGACAGGTAGACGGGCTCGTCGGGGTGGTCGAGACGTGGGTGGCACTCGACCCTTTCTGACCAGACCTTCCACTTCGAAGTCTCTCTTCCTCTCTCAAGTCTACAGAGGGCTTCCAGAGGTTCATAAGCTCAGGGTCACACTAGATCATGGAAGTGAGTCTAAGACTGGAGAAAATTCTGAGGAAAACTTCGTCCTTTTTCTCTCACTTGTAGACGGTTCATAAACCATTTATCTGTCTGTGAGTCTGGAGTACCACGTCGTGTTCCCGGGGTCGAGCAGAGTCCTCCGTCCCCTGCACCCACCCACGCAGACGGGTCGGGACCTACCAGACGGACCCCGGGACCCCGAGGTAGGGGGGGGTGGGTACTTCCTCCCGCGGCGCACCGAGGGGCGACCCGACAGTGCTCCCAGGACCCTTTGTTGTGTGCCCTTTCACGGTCGGCGCGAGTGACCGGCAGAGACGGCCCCCGTGAGCCGTGTGTCGTTCCCAATCGAGAAGAACAGGAAGACAGGGTAAGGGAGGTAAGGGTCGACGTGACAGCGGACTTGCTACGGGTCCGAAAGTGTCAGGTCAGACGGGACGTTTGACCTACCATACAGTAGTCCGACGTCCACGACACGAGTCTTTGCAACGTTGGACTCACAAAATACACCTCTGCTTCCAGTACCGCAGGCCAGGGTAGTGAAGTGTCGTTTATCTACACCCTTGTCACCTTTGCGACCGTCTGAAATAAGATACCCTGAGGTTTTAGTGACGTTTACCACTGACGTCGGTACTTTGATTTTCTGCGAATGAGGAACCTTCTTTTCGATACTGGTTGGATCTATCGTATAAGTTTTCGTCTCTGTAATGAAACGGTTGTTTCCAGGTAGATCAGTTCCGACACCAAAAAGGTCCCCAGTACATACTTACACTCTCAACCTGATACTTCTTTCGACTCGTGGTTTCTTAACTACGAAAACTTGACACCACGACCTCTTCTGAGACGTTTCTCGACTGAGTAAACTTTTCTGGGACTACGACCCTTCCTAACTCCCGTCCTCCTCTTCCCCTGTTGTCTCCTACTCTGCCAACCTACCGTAGTGGCTGAGGTACCTGTACTCAGACTCATTTGAGGTCCTCAACCACTACCTGTCCCTCCGGACCACACGACGTCAGGTACCCCAGTGTTTCTCAGTCTGTGCTGACTCGCTGACTTGACTTGACTATTTGGTTCTGACACGAAGCCAGGAGTGAGGGGACGGCCAAGACGATCCGCCGAGACGCAGGGCGTCCCACGTCTGTCTTTTGTCTCCACCCACCGGGTCGGGACTCGAGGGGGGACGGAGGGAGGGTGGGACGTGCGGGGGACGAGGTAGGTCCGGGACGGTGGGGCACCGAGGAGACACCAAAAACGACTGTGCATTCCGTGACGGTCTCTCGTCACTAAGACTCTATGTTAAAGTAATGTAGAGACGTGGGAGTGTCTGGAGGACCACAAAAGTCCCGAGTGTCTCCTTCGATCTAGTTTCCGGGTGTCGGTCCAGGTTTGTGTAAACCTTCGAACACCGGTCAGGGAGGTGACCTTAGGCGAAATAGGAGGAAGGACGAGTCTCGGGGCCTCACCTCCCCGCCCCCAAGATCCACCCGTGGGAACGAGAGGTGTGACCGAAAGGGCTCAGGTCCGACCCACGTGTCCTGAGAGGACCCTCCGAGGACCCTCCGGGCCCCCAGTCCCCCGCGGGGGAGGGGTGTCCGTCCCTACCTCGTCTTGTGGTCGGGCTCCCGGTGCGTGTCTCCGGTGGTCGAAGAGGGCTCGGAGCCAAGAAACTGCACCGACCTGAACCTACCCTCCAGTCTCCAGCACGAGGGGCTCGCTCCGAACCCCACTCGGACTCCGGGACGTCGTCCTCCTCGGGCCGAGGAGTCGAGCCTCACGTGGACTTTCGGGGTGAATCGAAGGAGAATACGTTCAGTGGGTCAAAGGACTAAAGAACAAAGCAAGGGCCAACATTACCTTGTACAACAATACATTGAAGATATATTTGTCAGGTGGAAGGGTTACTGTGACACGAGAAGTGTTCCGACCCCCCTCTGACATGGATAGAAAGAAGACGGTCCCTCTTGGCGTAGGTCAGTAGGGTCTCGACCTCGGGGTCTATGGGGACCCCCGTCCCCCGGACAAGTGTGGGTACCCGGCAGAGTAGTTTACTGGGACGAGACTCCAGTAAGTTCCGTCCAAGGAACCACCTCTGTGTGCACATGTCCTACTAGTTTTTACGACTGCCTTTCGTCCCAAAAAGGACATTATTCTACTAACTAAGTATATTTGGCCTATGTCAAGTTCCTTTTTGCCACTTGAGTAACTAGTGGCCTAGTCTGATAAGACCCAGCACCAGACACAGGTCTACCCCGTCCCGGATCCTGGGTCGGAGGACTGTGAGAGGCAGGGGAGGACGATTTAGTGGCAGAGGAAAGGAGCGAGGACCGAAAGTCTGGGCTATCTATCTTGACCAATAATAGCAGACAAACATAGTGGGACTGTGTTTCGCCCACTGTGAGCGACGGGGAGGAGGGACATTTTCAGAGTCTTAGTTTTCCCTTGGAAAGGGTGTTTTTCACGGCACTCCTCCTTTGCAGGACGGGTACCAAAAGCGTCGGGTTCGTCAAATCTCTGTGACACAGACGGGACCTTAGGACAAAAAGAAGAGTGGTCCTAAACGCCCAGAACCTTTTGTAGCGGATATTTTTTTTTTTTTAAGTTTCCTCTGTTTCCCTTACCTATTTAAGGTCGAAACTCCCCCTTTTTCGTTATCTTTCGACGGTTATCCCTCTAAAGTACGAAAACAATTAATTTCCTTGTTTCGTTTTTTTTTTTTTTTTTTATCTCGTCATCCGACGTAGGATGTATTGTCGAAGGTGATCACTTTTCATTATCTGTCAAAGGACGCAAGTCCCGGAACTTATGGTAATGTCGTCCATTACCTCAAACCCTCGGCCCGCGGGAGCGGCCGACAGTCTCCTCCGGCCGGGGTGGAAGGAGAGGAGAAAAATAATTTACTGATTCACGTCGGCGGACACAGGATAGAGAAGGAGAACGTTGATAACCTAACATAATAAAATGTAAAACTAACTTTACTACAGTGTCGGTCTATTTTCGGTCCCGGGTCGGAACATTAACTTAGCCGGCCTCGACAAATAAGACCACTAGATGTCGCCCCGAGGAGAACAGGCTTGTCGCGTGTGTCTTTCCCGAAGAGAACAAGTTGTACGACGACTAATCTAGATAATTGTTTTTTCCATAGCTGGACCCCCCAGCTCCCGGACCTCGACCTCAAAGTCCCCTTTTTGGCCTTTTTTTTTCTTTTGATTCACTTTTCTCTGTGGTAGACGGTTTGAAAGGTTCACACTGACCTTCAAAGGTACACACGTAAAACGCTCCGTAGTCGCGGTCTACATTTGACGAACCTACCTGTTGTAGGTCCTCACCCATGGCCTCGGGTCCGAAACTACCAGGGTCTACGGTACGGGTGCAGGAGTGACTGTCTCGCCGAGACCGGAGTGTATGTCGTTTGAGGGTAAAGAAAATAAATCCGTAGCTTCAGTGCATTCTAGATGCCAGTGTCACTTTTACCCCCCTAATTAATCTAAGACAAGTTCGACCATCGAAAACTCTACACCTACCCGGATCTCCGCTTGAATGTCTCACTTTATTCAGTCTTCCTCTTTGTACTCACAGCAGATAATTACGTAGGTGCACCCTAGCTCTTCTTCCGACGTCGCTAGAATAGACTTTTCGTCTTTACCTCTGTGTCTGCCTCTCTTGTTTGTATACCTGTGGTTTCCCCACCGCCCCCCCCCCCCGCCAGCCCTCCGACTCTGACTGCTCGTGAGCGACAACTACCCTTTGTGCACTGATGACTCCCGAGTGACGTCGTGTCCCCTGAGACGAGGGACGAGACGCCGCTGGACTTACCCCTCCTTTAGGTTCTTTGTCCCCGGGGACACCGATTCTACGGGTTCACGGGTGGACGCTACGTCCTCCGCGTCCGAACTAGGGACCCAGTCCTTCTAGGGGACCTCGTCCTTTACCGTGGGTGACGTCACAAGAACGAACTTCTGAGGGTGCCTGTCTCCTCGGACCACCCGATTTCAGTTGACCCAGCGTTTTCGTAGCCTGTGCTGGCGTCCTGAGTGGTTGATTGCAAAGGGAGAGTGAAGTATACATTTATACACCGACCGAGTGAAACGACATATCGTCTTTGGTAGATACGACGACGACGACGACGACGACGATTCAGCGAAGTCAGCACAGGTTGAGACACTCTGGGGTATCTACCGTAGATATGACGTTATGTTTAAGTTTTTTTGTTACAAGGGCCTTTTTTTTTGGGACGGAGATTTTGTCTGCTGTACGAAATGTGACCTTCACTGACTCGCACGATGGACACATTAATGTGCGTCTTCCCCCTTCCGTCCTCCCAACAGTGACAAACGTGGTTGTTCACTTTGGCGATAAGGTCGGGCACACAAAGTTCCGTCACGAGTCTGCAGTAACATTTTTGTTCCATTCAAAACTTAAATTTTCATTTTTGATGTCCTTTTCGTGTTTCGACACGGAACGTTTTGCATGTAGAGGAGACTAACGGACGCAAAGGTCCTGCATTTGGGGTCGGAGGGTCGTGTGAAGAGCTGGTCAGCAATTCTCTCCAGTGACATGCCGTCCGCGTCTGGACCTTCCCGTCCGAGCGGAAGTCCGTTTAGCAACACTTTAAAGTAGTACAGAAGTACAAGAGGAGTGTACCGTTTACAAGTTTTGATACAATTTAAACGGGATAATACGGCACAAACACACACACACACACACACACGCGTGCGTGCATAATTCAGCGAAAGTGGCACGGACTGACGGACGTCGGGTGGTCCGAGAGACAGGCACCCTAAGAGGTCGTTCTTACGACCTCACTCCACGGTACAGGAGGAGGTCCCCTAGGAGGTTTGGTCCCTAACTTGGACCACAGAGGGTGCAGCCGGCCGGTCAAGAAATGGTGACTCGGTCACCCCTTCCGGATAATACCGGATTTCATCGGTAAAAAGACAACTTTTACCTTTTATATGTCACAAATAAACTGGACAAGTAGCTGGATTGGTCGTTGGGTCGATTCCGGAACAATAGTCGTCTCTATTTTCGTCAAGTATTGATACGCGAGGAAACTTAAAGACTAAAGGGACGTGGAACCTTTTGAGTCCAAGTATCTTCAGGTTCCCGTAATTTCGGAGACAGGGACTTGTTATGTCCTTCGTAGGACCGGAACGACGAAGAGGAGGCCTTCTCAAACGGCCCGTCATGCGTACGGGAAGTCATCGCTCGTCTACTTGTTCGGTACCTCGTAGGTTTGTCGCCCACAATAAGTCGGCTTTTCTTTACTTGAAGGTTCGGTGTGTTTCTGTGCCTGCGGAACATTCGAGTGTAGTGACTCGCTCTCTTCGACTAGACTTTTCCGTCGCAGGATGCACTGCAAAACGGTTTCCGTTTTGAGACCTTTGTCATTTTCCCGGGCAGCAACAGTCCCAGGCCCCCTCCCTACTTCTCCGCCTCTTGCCCGAGAAAGCAACTACTTTGACGAGACATTCTGTAATCCGTAAACGGATTTGGGTATCTGACATGCTCCCGGTCGTACCCGTGATTGCAAAGTTATAACAAGCATTGACTGTGGACATGGTGCCCTTCTACAGTTTTCTCCCTCTCCAACCTAAACCCCACACTCGTTCACACTCTTGTGAGACACGAGAGACGATTCAAAAGGACACTTTAACTTTTGACAAGAATTTTAGTCAAAAATTACGTCTCAGTTAGAATTCGAAAAGGGACTTTTCGTCCTCTTCAGGTCGAGTTTCGTGTCATCCCCGAGGGGTGCAGGGTAGAGGTCGGTGAGGACGAGTTTTGGCTCCCGGGATCAAGGGTGACGGCCCCTTGTTCCGTTTCGAGGTCCAGGACGTGACAGGTAGGCGAGGAGGGACACTTGACCGTCGTTGGTCCTGACTCCAGTGGGGGGACGGGGGAGTCACTGGTGTTCGTCTCGACACCCCTACGGGGCGTCTATTTCCCCTCTACGACTGTCCCCGCCGGGAAATCCGTAAAGTGGATAAAGAAGGGTCTTTACTTATTTCAATGGGACGGTTTATCCGGGAGCCGGGGAACCCCCGTAAAATGATTAAAATTTTCACTCCTTTTATGGTATTTTTACACTAAATTGAACCGGGGTCAAAGAAAACTGTAGAAATAATTTCTTTTTTACGTCTATGTAATTTTGCAATGGACGGATGTGCTTACCAAAAGGTCAATTATTCGTCGTTGTCGCTCTCTTGCCACGTCTCAGTCGCGCAGAAAGACGGACGGACCAGGGACGGCGGGCGGGACGGGAGGGGACGAACAGACGTGTCTGGGGTGGGGGTGGGGGTCGTCGCCGGAGGTCCAATGCCCGTGTCAAAAGAAGGTGAAGAGTAGGGTGTCGGAGTGTAGGAGTGAAAGGAGGTATGACTCGACACCGACCTCCCGACGGGGACGAGTCTCTGGGACCCCGTCGGCGTCTGTAGACATCTTTGGGGAATTCTTCACTGGTCGGTGCCCTCTGAGAAGTGAGAGGACCCGGGCTCCCAGAAGAACCGGTTGTTCTCTGTCCCCTCCCGGGACAGTCCTCGGGTTTGGTGGGAGAGTCCGTTGTGGTCGTCCCGGTGGACCTCGTGTCTTCAAGGTCGATGTGGTTCGACTGGTTTATCATGGCGTTTTCGATCTTTTAGTTTGGTAGTGGCCCCGGGGTCGGGTGTTTCCCTTCGGTCCTGGGTTGTGGGTTTTCCCTACGGATGGCCCTTAGTCGTAAAGGATTGTCGCGTCTGTCTTACAGGTCCCGGGTCCCGGGTCACTGTGGTTCCTCGTTCGTCGGTGTGGACCCTGTTCTTCTCCGCAATCGGTCACTGTCGTGACTCTACTTAGGCTGCAGTCTTGACAGGTGGCTCCCAAATTTCGTCGACAGTGTTTTTTTAAAAGTCATTAGTTAATGTTTAACGGACTTTTGTTCACTCCCCTTTTAGTGTTGTTTCTTTACCTTAAAGATCTTTATCAGTTTACCTTTAATATCTGGACTTTCGAGGACAGTTACTCGGTGACGGACCCACTCGAGTCGTCCTCCCACCTCGACTGTCTCCCTCACTAACAACTTGAACTCCTTTCTAGTTATCTTACATGGGCTGGTTGTTGTCGTTCTTCTGTCCGACCCTCCCTTTACTCTCGTCGGAGTACCTGGCGTGCCTGAGACTGTCTCAGGTCTCAGACAAAGGACCTTCAGGTCTCCAACCCTTGGGTGGACGGTCACGTCTTCTGTGTCCAAGTTCGGGACCAGGTCCTTCTCGGGTGTCTGGTGTCTCGTTGTTTCGGGTGCGCGGGGTCGATGACTCGGGCACACTGGACGTCGGACGCGGGGTGTCGCACGGACGTCGGACGCGGGCGTCGCGCTGTCGTCGGGGGTAAGTCGCGTTGAGGTCTCTCCGGACACGTCGTTGGTCCTGTATCTTGTCGGTTTTTTAACCATTTTTATAGACTTGTTTACTTTTGTTTCGTGTGTTTGTATGGCGTTTGAAGAGTTTCGTCTTTAGTTTCCCTCTTTAGAACTTTCGCTACTCCCTCTTTGTTGTGAGTGGAGGTCCTCGTAGTCGCTCTTGTCGTCGCCTAAAGCGAGGGATTTGGTGTCGCAGGTCTCCTTTCCTCGTGTCGAGAATGAAGGCCCACAAATTTCTCGTCAACACTTGACACTGTAGAGACGGGCCACTCTGACAGGAAGTCCTTTCTTTTCCCCCATTTCTGTAAGAGTCTTCTTCCTTTTACTCTTCTGAGACAGTGGTCGTTTAAACACTAGCGTTCGCAAAATGACTTGGATAATTACACTACCAGAAATTTTCGTCCTACACAAAAATACGTGATGAGACCTTTCAAATCTTGACGAAAAGGATCTTCCTCCTCCGTACTCTGGATACGAAAGAGTCCTCGGACGGTAAGACGCTCATAGACCGTTGTAGCTGTCCTTCAGTCTCATCGCTTCCCTTGGTCCCGGCGTGCTGTGTCGGACAGACGGACATAAAGAGATGCGTCTTACTCAGTTCCGTTAAGCCGTACGAATGCTTGTGTCGTTTTACTAGTGCATAATAGACCTCGTAGACTTTGCACGGACCGTCAAGAACCGTAAAGGACCTGTCGAAGAGCGGTTGCGTTTATGTACGTAAAAAATAGTTGTACAAGTTGTTGTAGGGTTGTACAAAATAATACTAATTTTCTTGACGTTTAGACTGTTTTAGAGAGAGATTAGGTTTTACGTTTACGAGAGAAGACCCCCTTATTTCGTTAGACGATTTGTGTTCTGAGCTTTCCTTATTTTATTTATAACTAGATGTACACTTTCTTTGAAAGTAGAACTTCGTTTAGAATCTTTCCAATTCCTTCGGGCTCTGCATTTTAGTCTTGTCTCCTCGTAGTCCTTTTATGGCGAGGATAGTCTTACGTCCCCTTCTCCCAGGGTTCCGGACTGGCTCGCGGCCCTCCTGGGTCGCACCGGGGTAGTGTCGGTCGCCGCCACCGGGTCAGTGCCGGGTAGAGTATCTGAGAGACCTGACACAGACCTGACAGGAGTCGAAGGGTCCTCACTCGGACCCCGAACCCTCGGGACAAGGAGAAATGGAGGAGTGAGGTTTGAGGTCCCAGGGTTTTTTCAAGGAGGTATGATTGAAATCTTTAAAGTCCCGTTCTTTTACATACTCTTGTCGAACCCCACTCCGTCCCGTATTTTCTGCCTTTAGTCAGTAGTTTCACGTCTGTACCAACCGGTGTGAGATCCTGTCTTTGAATTTTACAAATCGTATTCGTTTACATGAAACCGAAGGAGAATTCGGAGTAAGGATCAGGGGCTCGGTCGCTCTGACACAGGTCTCGTTTAGCTATTAGACACAAGGAGTCCAACAACGAAATGCGTACTGAGATGGTGGTTTTGAACGAGTGTGTGCAAACCGTGTGCAGTCCTTACCTTTCTTGTTAGATCTATAACTCGAAATTGATCAGCACAGAAATTTTTTTTTCGTCCTTTACTTCTTTTTGTCCTTTACGTCCTTTACTTCTTTTTGTCGACAGAGAGGTACCCTTAGAATAGTAACGGTCCTCTTTATTATTGGAGTCTACGAGTTTACTAGAGTGAGAATCCCGTTTTTAGTCTCCTTGACTTCTCGGAGAACTACTCTCACCGTCTTAAATAAAAAGAGCCGAGGTTTTAGTGACACCTACCACTGACGTCGGTACTTTAATTTTCTGCGAACAAACAACCTTCTTTTCGCAATTGTTTGGATCGATCGTATAATTTTTCGTCTCTGTAATGAAACGTTGTTTCAAAGTAGGTCAGTTTCGATACTCGTGGCTTCTTAACTACGAAAACTTGACACCACAATCTCTTCTGAGAACTCTCAGGGAACCTGACGTTCCTCTAGGTTGGTCAGGTAAGACTTCCTCTACTCGGGACTCACAAGAAACCTTCCTTACTACGATTTCGACTTTGAGGTCATGAAACCGGTGGAGTACGCTTCTCAACTGAGTAACCTTTTCTGAGTACGACCCTCCCTAACCCCCGTCCTCCTCTTCCCCTGCTGTCTCCTACTCTACCTACCTACCGTAGTGTCTGAGTTACCTGCACTCAGACTCACTTGAGGCCCTCAACCACTACCTGTCCCTCCGGGTCGCACGACGCTAAGTACTCCAGCGTTTCTCAGCCTGTGCTGACTCGCTGACTTGACTTGACTTGACTTGACTTGTACATACCTACACTCTCAACCTGGTATTTCTTCCGACTCGTGACTTCTTAACTACGAAAACTTGACACCACGACCTCTTCTGAGAACTCTCAGGGAACCTGACGTTCCTCTAGGTCGGTCAGGTAGAATTTCCTTTAGTCAGGACTTATAAGTAACCTTCCTGACTGCTATTTCGAGTTTGAGGTTGTGAAACCGGTGGACTACGTTTCTCGACTGAGTGACCTTTTCTGGGACTACGACCCTTTCTAACTCTCGTCTTCATTTCATTCCATTTCTTCTCCATTTCTCTTCCTCCGTTGTCTCCTATTCTACCAACCTACCTTAGTGACCGGGTCACGTGTACTCAAACTCGTTAAAGGTCCTCTATCACTTCCTGTCCCTTCGGACCGCACAATGTCGAGTACCCAGCGTCTCAGCCCGTACTGAATCACTAACTCGTCGTTGTTGTTTCATCGGTTTTCACCTCGAAGTGTTCGTTTTCTCTCTAATAGTCTAAAATTTTCCCTAATTGGAAAATAGATTACTCTAAAAAAACTAGTAAATTTTTTATAAAGGGTGACGTGTAGTATTCTAAAAGGAAAAGTCAACCCTTAAGTCCTTTCAGGAGACATATGTGGGTCCTTAGGATCTGGGGACCCGTGTCTTGACCCACGAGACAGGACCTAAGTAGATGAGCCTGCCTTTTGTATGTTCTTTCGTTCGTCCGGGTATCACTACCTTCAAACGTTAGACCACGACTATTTGGTGTCTTAAAAGAACGTCCTTTAATCTCCCTTTTATAGAGTCTTTAACCGTAAACAAGAACCATAAAACTTTCGAGCAAAGATACATGACACTATAAGTGTTCTAGTCCGTCCTTTGGTCCTCTACGTAAATCTCGAGGGAAGGCGGAGGAGGACCCCAGCCTCACCCCAGCAGACACGTCTAAGAGGGTAAAGAGAAGAACGTAACCGTCCATCTTGAGATACCCCTTGGTGGTTCTTTTCCGTCTTCTGTCAAGAGGCTCTCTGTGACACCTTCACGGGGCCCTTGTTTGGCCCCTTTTAAAGGTCTCCCTCCGTCTATCCCGGACCCTGGTCCTCGTCTCTTCCGAACCTAAAACACCGTATCTTAAAACCGGAGACGGTGATTGAATCTCGTAGAGTCGTTACAAGACAAAGATAAGTTCTTGACGTAAAGGATACGTCCACAAGATCTCACACACACAACCCCCCCCCACCCCC
>SJYO01037955.1:60713681-60727081 GCA_006410555.1 Capra ibex
CCCACCCACGCACCCACACACCCACCCACACACACCCACCCACACACACCCACCCACCCACGCACCCACAAGTACACACGTACACACACAGGTTCCTTCCGGGTCACTTAACCCGGAAACCCTCCTCACACCTCGGGAACGAACAGAAGTTCCGGTGCAGAAGTGACTAGTATAAGGTCCCCTGTCCAAGAGATCATAGATGAAATCACAGTCAGTGAATCAGCACAGGTGGAGAAACACTGGGGAACCTGACGTCGGGCGGTCCGAGGAGACAGGCACCTTAAGAGGTCCGTTCTTATGACCTCACCCTTTGGTAAGGGAAGAGGTCCCCAAGAAGGGTTAGGTTTCTAGCTTGGGTTTAAAGGCCGTGTCGTCCGTCTAAGAAATGGTAGAACCGGTGGTCCCTTCGGGTCATTGGTGAAATGGTTCAATGGCTAAAAAAGGAGTTCGTTGGTATCCTTCGTCACCAATTGAGAGATGAAGACTCTGTTCGTACGACTCGGAGTTGCTCAAATTTATTGAAAGGAACTCAGTCTCTACTCGTGCACTACTCTCTCTGAAACACAAAGAATTTTGACGACGGTAGTTGACGTCTCGTCTCTGAAAGAGGGTCCTTTTGCACCAGACTCCGACTTTAGAGTCTTGGACCGTGCACCCCTCAGAGCGACCCCAGCGATCCCGGGTATCGAAGAAAGTTAACGTTGTAAAATGTCGACGTTCAGCTGGTTTGTTTCCAACACTTTACCCTGACCTCCCCGGAGACCCAGGACCCCCACATTCCCTACAGGGACGGAAGGTGACTGGTCTTCTTGGACCTGCACCAGGACTCGGGAGTAGTGAAGAGGTGGTCCAATGTGTCGTCTTCTACGGAGCTCCCCTTCAATCTTCAACGGTTCTACAATCCCTTTTCACTTTCTCCTCTCACCTTTGTGACCGAATTTTTGAGTTGTAAGTTTTGTACTTCTAGCATTGTAGACCACGGTAGTGAAGTAGCGCTTATCTGCCCCTTTGTCACCTTTGTCCCTGTCTGAAATAAGAGGACCCGAGGTCTTAGTGACGTCTACCACTGACGTCGGGACTTTAATTTCCTGTGAACGAGGAACCTTCTTTTCGATACTGGTTGGATCTGTCGTATAATTTTTCGTCTCTGTATTGAAACGACTGTTTCTAGGTAGGTCATGTTCGACACCAAAAAGGTCATCAGTACATACCTACACTCTCAACCTGGTATTTCTTTCGACTCTCGACTTTTTACCTATGAAAACTTGACACCACAACCTCTTCTGAGAACCCCCAGGGAACCTGACGTTCCTCTAGGTTGGTCAGGTAGGATCTCTTTTAGTCACGACTGATAAACAACCTCCCTGATTACGACTTCGACTTTGACGTTATGAAACCGGTGGACTACGCTTCTTGACTGAGTAACCTTTTCGGGGACTACGACCCTTTCTAACTCCCGTCCTCCTCTTCCCCTACTGTCTCCTACTCTACCAACCTACCGTAGTGACTGAGCTACCTGTACTCAAACCCGTTTGTATCCCTTTACCACGTCCTGTCCCTTCGGACTACACACGACGTCAGATACCCCAGCGTTTCTCAGTCTGTGCTTACTCGCTGACTTGACTCGACTGACTCTGATATTTGTGCAGAAATAAAAAAGTCACAAATCCTTTTAGGTTCCGAAAGAATATTATTTACCCCTTTTGAAACTACTGGGACCACTCTAAACTGGACAGTAGTACAAGGGACGTATGACTTCGTTTCCTGTCAACCTGTAAAAGTGTCATTTCTCTACTACGAGAGACACCCCATACGGATGTCTAGACCACGGACCAATCACCTCCTTTCACCTCTACCGCAGGTCGTGGGGGTGGTGAGTGTGCCGGGGTGTGGTGGGGGTGGGGACGGTGTCGTACCGACCTTTTGTCGTACGAAGACCTTGGGAGGGAGGATCCTCGTCTTTGTACACACCACATTAGGTGTCGCGACTGAGATGTAAGTCCCATTTGTTACCGATTGTAAAAGGTTCTTCACAGACAAAAGGTCCATAACACGACTGGTAGTCTATACGTGCATTAGGAGCATTCTCGAGGCACTTATTCCTTCTAATAGGTGATGGGTGAGCTCCGTCCCTACACGCGAATCCGAGACCAGACGGTTCCTTCACACCCCGGTCTTACGTCTGCGACAACTGGCCGAAGGACCGAGGGTGAACATTTATTACGGTCAGACCCGGAGGGGTCCCGTTTGCATGTGCGGCACAAAAACACCGAGGTCGCCCACGCGCCACCCCTTACACCCACTGAAGGTTACAGTAGTGGGCCGCAGACTGGGGTCGTAGTGGGTTGTTGAACAAGAATCAGTATTAAGTATAAAGAAAAACAAATATAAGTGTGTATAGAATTAACGAAGGTATCTTCTGAACTTTCTTGAATGTTTATAATTCTCTTTTAATTCGTAATCTTCGTATTCATTTTGCAATAACAGTTTTGGGTGACTTGAAGGGAGGGAGTCGTGGTGCTCCTCGAGAATCGAGGAAGGTCCTTGCCCGGAGTCCCCCCGAGGAGGGACAGGAGAGTTACGTGTGTGGTGTGTGTCGAGACCGTACGTCGAGTTTAGAGTAAGGACACAAAGTCGGTGGTTCCCTTTCCTCGAACAAACTTTCGAAGAGTAAAACATCTTTTGAGTCTATAAGACGTCGAATTGAGAACAAGGAAAGGGTCTTTATGTATAACTTGTAACTACTGACGTACTGTGCCCCAAGAGGTCTCTTCGTCTCGGTCGTCCTCGTCCACTGACTCTACCACTACTGCCACTACCGCTAATACCACTACTACCACCACCACCACTACCACCACCACTACCACCACTACCACCACTACCACCATTATCACTGCTTATACGGCCACTACCGTCACTACGAATATCTGTCAGTCTATCTATGTATGCATGTATAATCTACCAATGCACTAACTACCTACCTATCCATCTAGCATCTCTCCCTGTGTCTCTCTCTCTATCTAATAGTTGTCTACCGATCTGACTACTGTCTGCCAACAACCTACCTATCTAACTATTATCTCTGTATCTATTTCTCTATAATTGTCTATGAGTTATCTACCTATCTATCCAATGTTTGACCTTTCTCCACCTATCTGTTATGTATCCTTTTATCATCTGTCTCTAACCACCTCTCTATCTACCCACCTACCTACCTACCTACCTGTCTACTATCTGCTGCTATGTGCCAATCCATCTACCTGTCTGAATAACACTTCCTTCCTACCCGAGTACACTGACACTTCCGACTCTTAAGGGTACTACACGGGAGACGTTTGATCTCGGGGTCTTCACGGACACAAGTCGAGCCAGGCTCACACTTCCGGACTCTTGTCCTTTCGGTTTCCACATTGAGGTCCAGACTCCCGCCCTCAGGGTGCAGGGTCAGGCCGGCAGTCCTCTGTCTGGGAGGGAGGAAGACGGAACAAGACAAGTCTAGGAGCTCCCTCTCCCACGACGGGCGTCACGTCTCCCGTCTGACGAGGTGAGTCGGGGGTAAGTTCCCGACCGGAGTACGTCTTAGTGGGGGTGTCTGTGTGGGTCTTTGTCGGGAATTGGGCCATAGACTCGGGTCGGTGACGTTCCACGTTGTGGATTTCGCACCCCTCCACCCCGAACTGAGACGACCCTGGAAGTTTCTGCGGGGAGGTTGGTCCCGTAGTGGACAATTGGTGCACGTAGAGTTTCTTCCAGGTCCCTGAAGGGCCCACAGGTCACCGATTCCGAAACGGAAGGTTACGGTCCCCTCGTCTAAACTAGGGACCAGTCCCTCGGTTCTGGGGTGTGTGGAAAGTCGGTTTTTTAGTTTTGTGTTTTCTCTTCGTCATAACATTGTTTAGGTTATTTCTGAAGAAATTTTTTCACCAGATGTAGTTTTTTTTTTTTTTTAGAATTTTTTTTCCAGGTTTATCGGTCAGTAGAACTAGAACTCTTCCTTCGTCTCCCCGTCGTAAAATCCGTTTTTCTTTTGACAAGAAGACTTTCACTCGTTAAGATTCCTAAAACTCCCATTAAAAGTCCCCTTTTCTAAACGATGACGGGACTGGACCGCCCTTGCCGTCCGTTGTAGAGCGGCAGTCCCGACTTCCTGGTTCAGGGTCGGTCGTCCCACGAGGGTCCTCCTGTCTCCTCTCCAGAGACGAGTCTTCAGACGCTCGAGGTCAAGTGACCCTTCCCTGTTCTTAAGACGTCAGGACGAGACCGTCTCCCGTCGGGTGAGGTCACGAGAACGGACCTCTTAGGGTCCCTACCGTCGGGTGAGGTCCCAAGAACGGACCTCTTAGGGTCACCACCCCCTCGGACCACCCGACGGGAGACACTCCAGCGTGTCTCAGCCTGTGTTGACTCGCTGAAGGGAAAGTGAAAAGTGAAAGTACGTAACCTCTTCCTGTGTCGTTGGGTGAGGTCACAAGAACGGACCTCTTAGGGTCCCTGTCTCCTCGGACCACCCGACGGCAGATGCCCCAACGTGTCTCAGACTGCGCTGACTTCGCTGAGTCGTCGTCGTCGTCGTCGAGACGGTCTACCACAAGGAGGATGTTTTCATAAGCTTAGAGAGGAAGAAGTCCGTTTCTTCGTTCTACTCGTGTTCTAATAAGTTACGTCTAATAAGTCGTGTCGTAACAACCCGAAAGGACCACCGAGTCTACTATTTCTTAGACGGACGTTACGCCCTCTGGGTCCAAGTTAGGGACCCAGTTGTTCTAGGGGACCTCTTCCCTTACCGTTGGGTGAGGTCATAAGAACGGACCTCTTAAGGTACCTGTCTCCTCGGACCGTCCGATCAGGTACCCCAGTGGTTCTCAACCTGTGCTGACTCGCTGATTGTGTGTGTGTGAGTTACCTTCTTCAAGCGGGGTAAGGGGACTGGGGGGTGGGGGTGACCGGTTAGTGTCCGCATACGGACCTATTTCACCACGGTTCAGACTCGGGTCGGACCGTCCTCGGTCGTCGTAGACTCACTCTTCCTCTTCTGTGGTCGGGCTTCCCGATTGTTCCTTGGGAGGACTCTCCGGCCCACAGTCCTCTGGTCCACGTCTCAGGCTCTGTTCGACTCCGGGTCGCGAGGGGTCCTTCGGTCCCGGATCCCTACCCTCGACCCCGCTTGACCCGTTCGAAAGGATTCCCTGAGGAACGAGAGACCCTTTCGGTTGCCGCCGCCGCTAACCCACTCACTGTCGTTAGAGCACTGTCGTGGGGCGCCGACCTAAGTAGGGGCCCGCACTTGAGGTAGAACCCTGTCTGTGTGAGTATGTAGAGTGCTCTTTGAATTTCACGACCTGAATTTTCAGGTGAGTCTTGGAAGCGGCACCGAAGGCAGGACTCTTCCATTTGCGAAGGTAATAGCGCTACTGGTCTCGAACCCCTCCTCTTTTCGGTTCCAGGAACTCAATGATTGTACGAGTGTAGACCGAAACGTGTCAGGTAGGACGTAGACACCTGGGATAGTGACATTGCAAATGTGTTGAAATAGTCGGTTGTAGAGGTGTGCCTACTCCAAATCAATTTTCGATTAAGTGGTTCACCCTTAAAAGGAAGGTTTTATAGGGCCAAATCAAGGAGTCCCAGAGGGGGACGTACCTCGAGGAGCATTCGGGGAGTCTCGGGTCACGTTTACACCGGAACGAGAGTGTCGGCACTCTCCGGTCCTCCCCTTCGTTGTCAGGAATCTTCCGTCCGCCCGGTTCCCACTGAACCTTCTAAATTAGAGCCGTGTTCTCGTATCTGTCCTTTTGTGCCATTTTAGATCTTAGTCTTTGTACTCAACACCAGGGGTTTGTGCGAACGAGATAAACGACCTTGTCAGGTGGGTGTGAGTGTACCCTGACAGTGACTGTTGGACATAGTGGTGTCTCCGACCACACCTGTGTCCGCCCACTCGCGTCCGACGACGCTCCTGACCTGGTCCAGCGTCTCTGCGGGGCCCCTCGGAACATCCGTAAAGTCCCGTTTCGACCAAACTCGTCCTTCGTGTCGCGCCCCTCCCTGCACGAGGGACACAAGGGACTTCAGTGGCGATTTGGGACGAGGGACCTCCCACACCACAAATAGGAGCGAGGGAGGCTACGACCATTGACCGACTCTTCTCCGCCCACACACGACACCCACGCGTACACGGTTTGAATATGTATAATTTAGAGTGCTACAACCGTAGAGGGGGGGAAAGGACAGGATCAAAGAACGCCCTCTGCACCCCCGGTATTGAAGGGTCCGGGTGTGTGTTCCGTAGACGACCGTGAAGAGAAAGTATTACTATAAAAGACCCCGACTGTAGTAGCCCTTTTGTATTAAGTTAAAAAAAAATTTAATCGACAAATAATGTCACACCCGTTCTGTGCCTATAAAGGTACTTAGTGTGTACGTGTTCGTCACCTTTGATTTTTATTTTACTCAAAAGGGCTAGCCGGCCCATTATCAAATTAACATGTGTCAGTGAGACTGTAATTTTCGACGTATGGACCGTTCGAAATAGCTCATTGTCCCTGAGAATTTACACCGCCACAAGGAGGTGTACATTGCGTCCAGTTAACATTCTCCCTATTGGTATTACTAATTTAGTAATTTTAAAACAGATACGAAGTGTCTCGTATCTCTTTTAATTGAAGGGTGGTTGGAGTAAAAAGACGACTTGTACTTTATTACTAAAAGACGGTCATATTAATGTTTCAATTGTAGACTATCTCAGTCGTAGGCCCCCCCTAATAGCGTCCGTACTCATAATCTGGAGTAATGGTCGAACTGACGTTTTAATAATGTAGAACATTAACCTCCCACTCTAAATATATGTCTAACCGGCCCAAAGACATTCTAACATTAATGTTCGAAGCAACCAAACGATGAATAGTGTGCGCCGTCCTCCTCCGTCTCTGTTCGGATCCCTTCCGGTAAAGTAATTCGACGTTGGGGTAGGCCCCTCCCCGGGACCTTGCGGAGACATAAATAATCCGGTTTGTCTCGACAAACGTCTTTCCCTCTGGTAAATAATGGCGGACTGTTTACCCTAAAGTAAATAAATTGGAGGCGCTAGATAAAGTCACTTTACATGTTTGCTCGGTAGGTAAAAAACTAAGGTCTCAGTTGCGAGTTAATAGATTTCCGATTGGCTCACAATTTCACCGGTAGACGATCCTACTTAAGTAACTAAATTAAACGAGGTACGACGACTTACTAAGGCCCGTCCGCCCCTCGTCCCGGCGCGGCACACTCACTACCCCCGCGCCCGGCACGGTGGAGGCCTCGCGCACACGCGGACACGCGCGCACACGCGCACAAATTAGGAGGAGTGTTATCTTCGTCCGCTAGTTATCGTCGAATTTAAAATACTCTGTCCTCAATTCAACAAGACGGGTTCGGTCTTGTGGAAACAAGAGGGTCTTGTTCATTAGAGACGCCACCTTAATTATAACTGTCCGACCGAAGAAACACCGATTAAACCTCCCGCGGACCCGGTTACCCGCCCGCCGTCGCTACCTCGACAATAAACTCAAGTAATGGCCTCGGCTTAGTTGCGACGCCCGGAGGTGAGGCGGCCGTCCTCCGGCGAGGGGCGAGAGACGTGGCCAGTCAGGGGTGACCAGGAACTGAACAAAATTTCTTTTTTTATAATAAAACCTGTTCATTATTTAGTCATCATCCACCCGCAAAGAAACACTCCGCAATGACTACGAGAGCCGCGCCTCTCGTCTCCCTCCGTCTGCACCCTCCGGCCGCGAGCCCAGGGGTGCGCCGGGTCAACATAAAGACCTTATAAGAAGAGGGACTCTCCGACAAGGGGCGGGGATCTCTCCCCGGGGGAGGGGGGCGTCGACGGGTACAGAGGTTCCCAGGTCTGTGGGTCCTGTCCGGAGGGTCTTAGTCTTCGACGAGGACGTGCAGACTGAGAGAGGTGTCCTGGTCGGCGACCGGAACACGTAAATCGGCACTGTGGCAGGTGAGGCCCCCTGCACCGGCCCTGTGAGAGCCCGACTCCGCGGGGACGAGCTCCAGGGCCACAGAGCCGCCGGAAGGTAGGGTCAAGAGCGCGTAGGGAGAAAGGGCCCTGACCGGAGGGCCACAGGACGAGGACACCCGCGGCGGAGGGAGGGGGGAGAGAGGAGCCACTACCCGACCCGTACACGGGGCGGCCGGAGACGCGGGGCGCGTGTGGTGACGGGTAGAGGGGGAGTGGGTGACGGGTCGCGAGACAGTCGTCGTTCTCAGGTCCTCTCTCCCTCGGTGCGGGCACGTGAGAAGACGGGGACTCGAGGTGCCCCACGGCAAGTCCTCCGAGGTGGTACGAGTCCACTTACGGTCGCAGCGTGGGCCCGCCCTTACTTGCCCGTTGGTCCCGAAGGTCGTCCGAGTCTATGCTCCCGTAGGCGTCCTGGTCGACAGGTCTGACTCTGCCCGGTGTCTCTTGGATTGGACACCCCCGTCCGGTTGTCGTGGGAACGACCGGTTCCTCCCTTGGGGTAGAGGACGGGTGTTTGTGGGTTATGGGGCCCGGGAGTCGAGGGCGGGGTAGTGGGTCACCGACGAGGAGGACCGAGGCACAAGCGTAGCGCCGTCTGTCTGCAGGGGCACCCGTTCTTAAACGGTCTGGGAGGTGGTCCTCGCACCCGAAGGGACCACCGAGTCTACCATTTCTTAGACGGACGTCACGTCCTCTGACCTCGACCTAGGGACCCGTTTCTAGGGGACCTCTTCCCTTACCGTTAGGTGAGGTCATGGGAAAGGACCTCGTAGGGAACCTGTCTACCCGGACCACCCGACGTCGGGTGCCCCAGTGTCTTCTCAACCTGCTCTAAATCACCGATTCATCGTCGGTGTTGTTTCATTTGAACTGTTGACTTTGAATGGAGGTGTCTGAGCCCTAATAGAGTAACTAAAAACATAGATTTCGTCGATATTCTACGAGGTAGACAGGTAGGACAAACGAGGAACCCCGGTCGACGAAATCCGACATAAATAAACCTCGTTAACTATCCTTCATATTACACTGGTAAATAAACGTGTTAGATTTACCGAGGGTCTTTGGTGACCTCGTCCTTTGGTTACGGTAACTAGAACCTTTACCGGTTGTACAGGTCTACTTAGGAATGTGAACGTAGTAGAGTCGAAATTTCTGTCACCAGACCTTTTTCAGTTGGTTATTTGTGTTTTTATTTAGGTTTTCTACTGTTACAGGTTCGTTTATCCAGAACTCCTTGTAGTCAATCCTCCCTGACACAGTATGGATGCCAAAAAGGTCACCAGTACATACCTACACTCTCAACCTGATATTTCTTTCGACTCACGGCTTCTTAACTACGAAAACTTGACACCACAACCTCTTCTGAGAACTCTCTGGGAACCCGACGTTCCTCTAGGTTGTTCAGGTAGGATTTCCTCTACTCAGGACCCACAAGTAACCTTCCTGACTGCAACTTCGATTCGAGGTTATGAAACCGGTGGACTACGTGTCCCGACTGAGTAAACTTTTCTGGGACTACGACCCTTTCTGACGGCTGTCCTCTTCCTCCCCTGTTCTCTCCTACTCTACCAACCTACCGTAGTGGTTGAGTTACCTGTACTCAAACTCATTGAGACCCTCAACCGCTACCTGTCCCTCCGGACCACACGACGTCAAGTACACCAGTGTTTCTCAGCCTGTGCTGACTCGCTGACTTGACGTGACTTGACTTGACCACAGTATGGATCAAACCGAAGACATGGCACACCCATCTGCGACAGGTGTCGTCGTGGGTGCCCGTAGTCCTCCGGGGGTGAGAGGTGATAGTGTCCCCTGACTTCCGCCTCTCCGAGTGTCAAGGATGGATCCCTTCGGTGACCAGACCCTTCCTAAACTCGTCCTGACACTCCCCACCCTCCTCCGTCTGGGGTGATGACTGTGACTTTGCGGAAGAGGTCAGCTCTTCCTCGACCCCCAACCGGTCGAACCCCAGTGTCTGGGTCTCCTGGTCGTCCTCCCCCGGGGTCGGAGACTCTGGGTGAAGGAGGTGCGTCCCGAGCCCGAGGTCCCTCGTAGGAACAGCCTGCGCACTGGAAAAGAAAGACAAGATATTTTCTTTATCCACAAGCATAGATGAACAAAAGTCGTTATCTTTTTCGTTTGACGTCTTATACAGATTTTAAAGGATTTATAGTTACTTAATCATACGTAGAGTAAGAAAAAAGAAATTCTGGATTTTTGATGTTCTAATTGAATATGAGAAGTAGGACTCTCTTGTTAAATATTATTTGTAAAATAATATAGGTCAAATAAAACAAATATTAAATATAAAATATAGATATAATTGAAATAATATAGGTCAAATATCTTTCGTAATCACGTATTTAGATCGACGTAGTGTAATAATGAAGATAGATCATGTGAACCTCAGGTTCTTTCAGTACAATAGAGAAAAATTTTTTTCTTTTTTCATATCACTGTGGTGTTTAACTAGCCCTCTTCTTGTTAAACATAATACACTAAACTTTAATATTAAAGAATTAAGGCAAAGAAAAAGAAATGTTTTGGAAACAGATTGTCGTTTAGAAAAAAGATTCAACTTCCGCACAACCTGGACAAACAGACCTACTTCGTAAAAACACTTATCGTGTGATGGGTATAAGAGGGTCTTCGGTAGGTGTAAAATAAAAAAATTATATTTATATAAAATTAACCTCCGATTAATGAAATGTTATAACATAACTAAAACGGTATACTCGAGACACCCGTTCCATTTAACCACACAAAGTATACTGGTAACTGGCCACACTGTTTGTGCCAGAAGTAGGTCGGGTGGTCCCGGGACCAGAGCCCCTCTTTGTCTCCAACCCCTCTAGGGTCGAACCTCCCGTCTACACCTCCCTGTTAGCTCCTCCCCTCACCCAGGGGTTCCTCCTCTGCACGGGAAGTGTCCGCTCTCCTCCCCGTCGGCGCCCCACCACCCCGACCCGGGGTTCCTGCCGCAGGAGGACACGAGGTCGGCTAATTAAAAAGGGTCTACACTCGACTCACGAGCGGTGCACGAGTAGTACCCGGCACACCGGTGACTCTGCCGGTAGTGATGGGTTCTCCAGGACCTTCTCGGCGAGCACGGTCAGGACCTCGTCGACTCGTCTCGTCTCGGCGGTCCAGTGTGGTCGGGGTTTCTCGACTCGAGAGTCTGTAGTCTTCGGTCGACGTCTCTCTTCGGAGTCTTCACCTGGGCATGACTGAGTCATTGTGGGCGGCAGTTTCGAAGGGTTCCCACTACCCAGGGGTCCCCCCGCGGACCTCACCTGCGCAGTCCCTTCCACCCACTGTCCCCGGGTGCGTACGTCTTGGGTCGTTGTACGTCCCTCGCCGAGGTTGGGTCCGGCAGACATAGTGGACCTCTTCTGACCAGTCCATTTCTACCCGCTACCCCCGGGTGCGTACGTCTTGGGTCGTTGTGGGTCCCTCACTCTGGGTCCGGCAGACGTAGTGGACCTCTTCTGACCAGTCCACTTCCACCCGCTGTCCCCGGGAGTCCATGTCCTAAGTCGTTGTGGGTGTCTGGTCGAGGTCGGGGTCCTGGCAGACCTGGTGCGTCGACGAACACGAGTCCAGTCGACGTCTCGGAGGTCCTGTCAAATAGGCAGTCGATAACTGCACTCGTGCAACTTCCTTCTGCAAGTTTGTCCCCCGTAACCTGTCTGGCGAGGAGTGTCAGATCGACCATTTCTCAGGAAGGGACTATCGAGTCACCCATTTCTTAGACGACGTTACGTTCTCTGGGGTCAAGACAAGGACCCAGCCCTTCTAGGCGACCTCTTCCCTATCCGATGGGTGAGGTCATAAGACCGGACCTCTTAAGGTACCTGGTACATCAGGTCCCCCGACGTTTCCCGACCTGTGTGGACTCGTTGAGAGGGGTGATTCGGTGATTCTAAACCCCATTACATAGTGCGTCATGACTTATTGACCTTTTCGCGAGCACTGAAACTTCTGAGTTATGAAATCCGAAGGGAACACCGAGTCGACCATTTCTTAGGTACACGTTACGTCCTTTGGACTCAAGCTAGGGACCCAACCCTTCTAGGACACCTCTTCCTTTTCCGATGGGTGAGGTCATAACACCGGACCTCTTAAGACACGTGACATATCGGGTACCCCATCTTTTCTCAGCCTGTGCTGACTCACTGAAAGAGTCCTGGACAGTCACCTATGGGTGCAAGGTTGACGTGCCTCTCAAAAGTTGTCTGAACCGCTGGTTGGTGGTTGATTAAAATGTCTAAACACCAAACTTTATTATCTGACTCGAACACTCGAGGGGAATGTGTGTGGGGTTGGCTTGTAGGATTGGACCATCCCTCGAACACACGTGGTTCGGTGTTGACATCGGCACGTCTCTCCAACCCCGTGATGACGTCTGGACCCCGAAAACTCCGCCTGCTTCGAACTACCCCTACAGGGTCGGGTCCTACCTGACCCGTCGTTCCGACACCAATTCCTGCTTTTGAGGGAGGTCGCTCATAGGACGGTTCAGAGTGGTGACGTACACACACACAGGCACACACGCAGGCACACACACACCTCCGTCCACCCCCCCTCCCGGATCCTACTCTCTCCTCCCCTCTCGGAGAACGGTGTCCTTTGACTCAATAGGCAACTGTACCGGATCGTTCTACCGCCGGCACCATAACGGGTGTCGGGTCTGTGTCTTGGCAGACGTGCCTGTGACTCACCAGAAGGACCTTCTTGAGTCCCAGAATCCGATTTAGGTTCCGGTCCTCTCCTCGTCTTTTCCTGTGAACCTACTGATATTTACGGTTTCGTTAGGGTCCACCTTCCTTACTATGGTTTATGAGAGGGTGACTATGGTCTCTGGCGTTCATTAAATTTCTTAGTCGAGTCAGGTCAGCGAGTCAGCACAGGCTGAGAAACGCTGGGGTACTTGGCGTCGTGCGGTCCGTAGGGACAGGTAGTGGTTGAGGGCCTCAAGTGAGTCTGAGTACAGGTCGCTCAGTCACTACGGTAGGTCGGTAGAGTAGGAGAAGAGGAGGAAGGGGTTAGGGAGGGTCGTAGTCTCAGAAAAGGTTACTCAGTTGAGAAACGTACTCCACCGGTTTCATAACCTCAAAGTCGAAGTCGTAGTCAGTAAGGTTACTTGTGGGTCCTGATTAAAGGAAATCTTACCTGACCAACCTAGACGAACGTCAGGTTCCCTGAGAGTTCTCAGAAGAGGTTGTGGTGTCAAGTTTTCGTAGTTAAGAAGCTGTGAGTCGAAAGAAGTGTCAGGTTGAGAGTGTAGGTATGTACTGGGGACCTTTTTGGTATCGGAACTGATCTGCCTGGAAACAACCGTTTCATTACAGAGACGAAAAATTATACGATAGATTCAACCAGTATTGAA
>SJYO01037955.1:60727534-60797534 GCA_006410555.1 Capra ibex
TTATTGGAAATTTTAATAAATAAAAGGTTTGTTTACGGTTCGAGATGTTCAACCATGAGTTCCTTAAGGTGTCAGACTACGAATGGAAGGAAAGATTGGAATAAAGGATAATGGGTACCTATTAGAGACAAGATCTAGACAGAGAATATGTGTAGATCTACACATATTCTCTGTCTAGAGTAGGAGAAGAGGAGGAAGGGGTTAGGGAGGGTCGTAGTCTCAGAAAAGGTTACTCAGTTGAGAAACGTACTCCACCGGTTTCATAACCTCAAAGTCGAAGTCGTAGTCAGTAAGGTTACTTGTGGGTCCTGATTAAAGGAAATCTTACCTGACCAACCTAGACGAACGTCAGGTTCCCTGAGAGTTCTCAGAAGAGGTTGTGGTGTCAAGTTTTCGTAGTTAAGAAGCTGTGAGTCGAAAGAAGTGTCAGGTTGAGAGTGTAGGTATGTACTGGGGACCTTTTTGGTATCGGAACTGATCTGCCTGGAAACAACCGTTTCATTACAGAGACGAAAAATTATACGATAGATTCAACCAGTATTGAAAGGAAGGTTCCTCATTCACAGACAATTAAAGTACCGACGTCAGTGGTAGACGTCACTAAAACCTCGGGTTTTTTTATTTCAGTCCGTGACAAAGGTCACAAAGGGGTAGATAAAGGGTAATTCACTACCCTGGTCTACGGTACCAGAAGCAAAAGACCTACAACTCGAAATTCGGTCGAAAAAGTGAGATGAAAAAGTAGTTCTCCGAGAAATCAAGGAGAAGTGAAAGACGGTATTCCCACCATAGTAGACGTATAGACTCCAATAACTATAAAGAGAGCCGTTAGAACTAAGGTCGAACACGAAGAAGGTCGTATCTTTTTTTCATTTTTATTCGTGAAAAGAATAATCTGAGGGTCTTTCTATATTACCCTATAACGTAAGTATCCTCATATAAACCGTGAAAATTCTTTTGTACTCCTTCTCGACCACCTCAACTTATACCTTAACGACTTTATTTTGCATTCCTTGTGACAATCTCTGGAGCCCTTTTCAGCTCATTGGGTGGAGCTAGTGTCTCCTTTTTACTACTTATTACTCAATCCTTTGTGCCAGGTGTATGTTCGAGGTCCTTCTACGACCTCTTTTGCCTACCTCCTCTTCAGTTTCCGCGTTGTCTTCCTTCTCTCCGAGCGCGAGTGGTCGGATCCTGTAAAGTGCGTCTCGATCTCCGACTAGCACCCAACTGGAAAGTTTCGGGAACAGAAAATAGAGTAACTAAAGGTATCCAAGATGCCAGAAGGGTCCAAGACAAGGAAGAAAGGGATCGGAAATGTCTGGACTCCAAGAATGGAACTCAGAAGGGAAAGCAAAACTGGACTCGTCGACTACGACACGTAAGTGGAGGTACGACGAAGTCGACGCGAAAACCATACAATAGAAAAATAAAAGTAAGTCAAGTACGACTACATACCGTTTTGGTTGTGTTAAACATTTCACTAATTGGAGGTCAAATTTATTTATGTAAATATATATATAAAAAAATTAAAGAATAAAACCCAACTCCCACTCTATATACTTAGTCTCACCTCAACAATTAAAGTCTGTAGAAAAACGATAACTAAAGACTTATTTGAAGTAATTACAGACTTCTGTATGAAAAACAAGAAAGTCGGGAAAACCTAAATACCTCTACACAAATTCCGGGTCTTATACCATATAGAATGTTCGACACAATGAAGGTTTAACTTCGCCCAAAACGACAACCACTAATTCACAATCTTCAGTCCAACCAAGTTTTATGACAAGTTTGTAAACTATAAAAATGGTTAAAGATAGGTAAGAATCAGGTCAAGGACTTTCTTCTTCCACCTCTAATGAACTGATATGAACACCTAAACGGCAAATAGGGAGAGTCCAAAACGAAGTACATAAAACTCTGAGAACAACTTAGATATGTGTAAAACCTAACGAAACAAGAAAAATACTTTGTCGAAATAACGACCATTTATCAGGAGAAATAGGGAACACCATAAGGAATAACACTTTAAGTTAGGACTATGATTATGACGGTGAAGTCGGAAGAAAAGAAAGAAAACTACGCATAAATAGGTTTGAAAGCAGGATTTGACATACACAAGTATATAAATTTCACTTTAAGAACACGTGTTCTACGTCCATCCAGAACGAAAGAAAAGGTCAAATTATTACAGACGGAAAATTAGTCGCAAATCTGATAAAGGTCAATTACATTAATAACTATGTCAGACCAATTACGATAGTAAAAGGTTTAACAAAAGGTATAAAAGAGAAACTATAAACAAAAGGGGTAAGGACCAATAAAAAATAATTAAATATAATAATACTAAATTAAAATATAGAAAGTAACTGAGTTGTCGAGATAGTAGATAGATAGAGACAGATGCGAGTAGATAGGTATCACATAGAAAAATAGACGACTAGATCGAGAAATAGACGGAGAGTAGATGCGAAGAAATTGTAGACAGATATTCCGTAGATAGGTAGAAGATAGTAGCCAGGTATTGCACAGACAAAATAGATAGGCAGAAAATAGGTGGAGAGTAGGCAGTAGACGTAAAGGTGGAAAGACAGATACTCGCAGATGGACATTCCGTAGGTCGACAGACATTAGGTAGATAGACGATTATAGTAGATAGACAGAGGAAGTAAGGATAGAAAACCCAATAATAACAGTAAGGAATTTGATTTTGTTAAAAATATTTTAAACTAATAAAAGTACCAACAATAGTTTAATGTCATATGTAAGAATTGAAATTTACCCAGGTGAAAAGAACATTTTATAACTTTAGAACGTTGTAATTTCGGACGTAAAGAGGGAATGGGGAATGTAATATTGTAAGACAATTTATGTTGAGGTACTACGTTAAAAAGTCAAAGAATCCGTTAAAATACTAAATTTGTTTTAGTTCTCCTTTTTTTCGTTTTTTCCGTCGTAAAGATTAAATACGTGTAGGGGTGGTAAGGACTATGAGAAATAATAAAAACTACAAGACCACAGTAAGAAGTAGGGTTTCTTAACAAAAGTCGTATAAAACATCACATCTTCCGGAAGACTATGACTCAATAAAATGAATATAGGCTTTTATAGAAATAAAACGGGAGTAGGAACTTATCAAATTGAGTTATATTATAAATCCCAACTTGTCAATAAAAGAAGGTCGTGAAATTTCTACGACCAGGTAGACCGGAAGTACCGAGTATTACTCTTCGTCGATAACTTATCGAGAACTGATCTGATTAAGAAGGGGACTGGGACGTAGTATGACTGGTCGAAGATGTGTACGGACTATCCAACAATGACTCGTAACGAACCAACCTGCCATTTAACACAATATAAGAAAATTTCTAATGACACGAAAAGAGCAAATGTGAATTCGAAAACCTTACTCAAACTAGAAACCTCCTAAGGAAACCTCGAAACACCCCCGTCAGTGCCACCGGGTGTCGGACCCCGAGTCAACCGAGGGACTCCTGCACTGTGGGGCATCCGAGACGGACTACGGAGTCCGGAATGACTCAGGGGTAGGACCGTCTGACCGGTGCAGACACGTTCGGACCTCTTAAAGAGTCGGATGATGGCAGACTCCAAGAAGGGAAACATTGGAAGTAAAGACAGAACTGTTCTCTTTAAAGCAGGAACGACCATTATAAGAAGTCAGAGTAATAATATAGACCCTCTCTTGAAGAGGGGCAAATAGAACGAACCCTAAGCGTCCGGAGGACTACGAGACAGATGATTGAGCCCTTTTGAGAGTCACTTGGGAAACTTATAACGAAAGTAGTAGGAATGAGAACACAGCAGACGACACTTGAGGTGGCGTAACAGGCAAAAAAGAGTGAGGCACTATACGACTCAGTAAAAGATTTTGTAGAAGGTCTCCAGCACACATTATCGAACTCGAGATTGAGGCGGAGAGTTGAAGTCGCACTGGCCGGGCAACTGAGAGGAACTGATAACACGGAAAGGAAAGATCGAGACGACCAAGGAACAGTCGAGTGGTGCCGTCCAAACTGTCAGAGACAGTGAGGACCAATACTTTAGGGCGAAAACAAAGAAACTAGTATACTGCATTTAAGTAAAGTATAGGACAAAGAATGCGAAGGTCGTAGACCTGACACACACCAAGACTAAGACGACACACACCAAGACTAAGACGACACACACCAAGACTAAGACGACACACACCAAAGGCGAGTGACAACCAACACTGTCAGGTAGAGGAAACAAATAATTTAAAAATAAGGCTCGGGTGTAGAGTGTCTTGACGTAGACACCCTGGGAGGTTTCCGTGACGACAACAGATTTCACAGGAAGAGACCTTTCCTGGAACTCACCGACTTACTTGTCCTAGAAGGGAGACCAGGAGAGATGATCGCAGTTGTAAATCTCTACCCGTCGCACAAGATCTTCCGTGCAAAGAGGGTGGACGGGAACCCCTGTGGTAAGGAGTCTTCATGAGTGAACCGCCCTCGGAGACTACACCAGAGGGGCATGGGTCTGGGCAGAGGACGAGGTGGTAGGGGTGGTGCAGTCTGGAAAATTGTCGGTTCAAGATTTGGTAGTCCGTGGTCGTCTGTGGCGATCCTTTCGTGGTCGAGACCCCGGTGTAACGGGACGTCCTCGTCTACCGGTGTCTGTAGGAGGACCCGAGGAGCACCACGGCCGGATCCCCTGGCAGAGGTAGTGACCTGCCCTCGCAACGGGGTTGTACCGCGGGCCGGTCGTGGAGTGGCGCCGGCGAGAGTCTACGAAAGGGTCACTCTCACATCGAGGTGGGGTACAAGTATCTGTCAGGAGGGCTTGAGGGACCAAACTGGTATGTAGACGAAACACGACACTTAAAAGACATTTACGTGTTTATAGAGGGATGTGTAGGGTGAACGTAGCAGGTCGGTTATCGACAACGTAAAAATCTTCAATTTTTCGTTAAAATTTAGAAGTACCCTACCTACATTTCAACAGAGTTAGTACGTGGATTCTACTTAAGTCTTGACACTGTTTATTACGAATATATTCATTGGTCATATTACTTACGTAAAGTTTTCCTTTGTTGGTCTTATTCGATTTTAGTACGACATTTACGCTTTGTCTTATAACGTACACTAAATCTCATTCTGATTGTTTCTTTTTCGTTAGTGGTAAGACATTTTGAAAACAACTAGTCTTCAGACCGAATTTAAACCCAATTTAAGTTATATTTAGGTGAATCTACTCGGTAAAATCACTAGTCGAAAGTGAAACATAAAGAATACTATCGAGGGACTCCTTCGTTTAAAGAACGGTAAAGTGTAAGTTATATTCAGGTGACAACCACTTTTCTACCGATTTAACCAGGTAGTAAGACATTATTTTATAGAGTACTAAACAAATAGACTAGTTACTTCTCACATAAGAGTTCGACAAGTAGCAATTACCCGAGCGACGGGATGAGAGTCTCTCAGTCCTCCCCGACGTTTGAGTCTAGCCTAAAGGACGAACTTTGACTGTATAACGTCAATTTAACGACCTTGGTTCTTACGCACAGGAAACACAGAGTGTGGTGTCGTTATGGATTTTGTGTTTTGGTAAAGGTTGCATCTCAATAATTTGATCGAAAAATTTTTTAATGCAGAACTGTGTCTTAGCAAGTAAGCTTATACCGTTTCGATAGTTGCATTCATGTCTTTATAAAACCACCTTAAAATTTCCGGGCTGAGGACGTGGGGTCCTTAAATAAAAACAGGTCTGGTACAATTTAAAATTTTACAATTTAGGAAATAGCTGAGTTGTTCAAAATTAACAGACGACTGACATTCGGTCCTTGACCTAGTCGTTAATCCCGTCTCGCGAACTTCTCTGGCCGCCGGACCGGGGTCCGCCGAGTTCTCCAGGCCGACACGACACACACTCGGGCCAGGACACCGCTAAGCCTAGTCTTCCATCTCGGGTGCGGGCCCCTGGCTCCGTGGCCAGTCCGGCGGACTGAGTAGTTCTGAGGGGCACGAGGCGCCCGAGTCGTTCCGGATTCGGGGGTAGTGGTGACCCTGGCGGGTGGACAGACCGTCTGCGGGCCCACGTGTCGCAGGAGTCTCGCTCACGTCCTTCACCGGGTCGCAGGGGCGGGGCTCTGGTGCCTCGGTCTTCGCCCCGGGTACTCGCGGTGGGTCCCCGCCTGGATGGGACCTAGACAAACTAAGCCTCGTTTGTACCTCCGCAGGATGTACGACGTTGGACCGATTTTATTAAACTCTACGTTATTTTCTAAGTTTCTACTTGCATCCGGTGCAAATTCTATAATTCGTCAATTTTATTCCTCGTGTTGTGCCCCTACGAGCTACCTCACTGAGGCGTTCCTCGTCGTCGCTCGAAGGGGTTCCTCGCACGGGACCTTTGCCGGCCGCAAGGGTACTTACTCACTGAACTACTCTAAGTAGGACTTCTAAGACGAAAATTTTCCCTGCGCAAATACCTTTAACGACCTTTGTCGTGTCCGGACCCTCTTAGATCGACTTCGGGAATCTCCGTGCCCACGTGCACCTGGGGGAGGGTGCCCACGGTCGGGGTACACCACTTCCGGGTCCCCCTTGTGGGCCCAGTGAGTAGGTCGGGCTCCCTGTCAGAGAGCAGGTAGTGGTTTCCCACCACTGCCAGTCTTTTTCGTCACAGAACCCACTTTTTACCAGTCTAAAATTCTTGTAAATTTTAGACCGTTTTATGAATGGAGATCTAACGAAAATGACGATTCTTAGGATTTGGAGAGACACCAGTAAAGGATTATAGATTATAGAAGTATTATTCCGAGGGTATTTTACGTCGTAAACCAGTCACCAACTTAGAGTCTACCTCTGTTCGTTCAAATATCAATTTCTCTCTCCTCTTACTCTTACTCTCTCGTTCTCACTCTCCCGCTGTCTCTCTGTCTGTCTGTGTCCCTGTGTTTCTATGTGTCTTTGTTCCTGTCTGTCTGTTCGTCTTTGTCCCGTCTCCCTCTGTGCCCCACCAGTCCCCGTCGTACGACCAAACCGGGGTTCGGACAAATCCTCTCCTACACCCTGTGTCTGAGTCCTCCGTCTGTGGACAGAGACGTCGGTGGGCGGAGGTCCGGGTGGGGGCACGAGTCCAGGGGACCCTCGACTCTCACCTAAATGGTAGAGTTCTTCCCTTCTCTTCCGTTCTTGGGGTGGAGTCCGGTCGTTTGGTCAGGGTCGAGTTTGTCGGGGGAGACGTCTCTTCCCAGGGACTCCAGTAGTCCTGACGTGGAGACCCACGTCAGGTCTTAGTCGATGGTGGAGACCCTCCCCTCTCGTCGTCCTTACGGCAGTCTGCCAGTGGTTGATGGACCTCGTCCTTTCGGGGTACGAAGATTGACTATACTAGAGGGTCGTCTATTCGTCGAGGAAACACTGACTAAGGACGTCGAAGTCGGTAGGGGGTTGGGTAGTGTTCTCCTCACTAGTGTAAGGTGTCGCCGAACTATATTGTCGGTACAGAAGAACTTGAGTCCATTGTCTTACCACGCACGCCAGTGGAAACCACCGTTTCGGGTCGCTGTCTGCGACGAGAGCACCCGAGGCCTCGTGCGGACAGTCAGCCGACCGTCTAGGACCACTATGCCTCGGGCGAAATATCAGCGTCGGCCGTGAGTCAAGGGCCCCCGGGACAGTGGTCCCCTATTCCAGCACCTTCGAGAGAACCAGAGTAGGGTGACCTCTACAATAGGCTACGAGCTGGGATTTCGTTCTCTTTGTTTCACTATTGTTTTAGCCCCAACCCCCCCCACCACACCCGTCCCCTTCTACGCTATCAGATAGTCGAGTGGACACCTCTTTCATGAGCCCTTTTTGTCATAACTAAAGAAAATGTTCGGTCGCGTGTCTAAACAGTCTGTCCTGCTACCGCTACAGTCGGGTCCGCGTGTCCGAGTCCGTCACCGTCTCGTCGTCCCCCCCGCCCCCCGTGGACGAGCCCGAGGGAGTCCGGAGTCCTACCAGTGGTCGAAATTATTTCCTTCTGCACGCGAGTCAAGGGTGGTCCCGTCCAATCCCGCAATCTTGTCTCCCGTAGCCCAGCCTTTACGTGACTCGTCTAGGGGTCCCTCTGTCCCTGACGACAGAGTCCTGAGGGCTCCGACCGTCGGACGAACTGTAGTGCACTAAGGGGTGTAGGGACTGAAACGGCTCCGACGGGTCGTGTGTATACGTCTTTTAACGGACGATTCGATGAAGATCCCTTCTTAAAACTTCCTGTCCACCTTAGAACTCCGGTGTGACCCGTGTGAGGTACCAGAGTCGCAGTTGGCGTAGGGGACTGTAAGGATTTTCGGGCCCTGTACGAAGACGGTTCCCCAGTGTCCTTCCAGCGGTTTAGATGCGTTCACCGACAAGTCGACCTTCCGACGTATTGATTACCTGTTGAAGTCTAGGGTTTCTCTCAGACGACCTGACACAAGAGAGTGACTTCCAGGTGACGAGACAGACTGCCTCCCCGTCCCCCACACTGAGTTAAGTCGGAGGGTTCGGAGTCCACGAGTCTCACGTCGGGTCTTTTGTGGGTGGCTTCGTTGTACTTGTGCACCCTGTAACGTCCCGTCCTCAGATAGGGGACGAGTGTCGTAACCCCCTAGATTTGGGACGCACGGGAGCTCTCAGGTGGACAGGAAGTTCTAAGAGAGAATCTTCCTCGACTCGTCTGCTAAAAGGCGTAGTCACACGACCCGTCGAAACCGGTTCAGTCCCTACGACCCTTAGTGCACTACAGGTTCTCCGGTGGTCGGAGTCTTGTGCTTGCAGTAGGACTACTTCCTGGTGTCCACCTCCAGGGCGTCTGCTCCGAGCTCCCGACGGACCTCCGGACCTCCTCCGAGAGGAAAAGAAGCCAAACAAGAAAACGAGTCCGAGGGGGACAGGAGGACTCGACCCAGAGAGGAAGAAATCTTCGGTTCAGTGTCTTTCAAGGGTGCACAGTAAAGAGAACCCATCTCGATGTCAGGGTCCACTGCCACCCAGGAGTTATTTTTGCACGCACCTGTCGCGAAGATGACGCTGTATATACGTATGTACGTGTATATACATGTGCATACATGTGGTCGTAGCTTCAGAGACCTTTAGATGAGAGACACACAGCAAAAATTAATAGTGTCGACCACAGCGTAAAAGTGTACGGGCTCAAACAGGAAAATATCCTTATGGACTTTGCAACTGCCATACCTGCCTCTGGTGCAGGAGGGTTTACGCAGACAACTTGAGGGTCGGGCCTGCGCTACCCTCCGCCCGGAAACCCCTGCTACTGCAGTGCTCCCACCTCGGAGGCCCCACCTGAAAGTGTTGGTCTCGAGCGAACACGAGAGTCGGCAGGTGGGGCCTCCTGCGCCCCTCTTCGACCGCCAGACGCTGGGTCTTCCTCTGGGTGTGGTCTCTGACTTAGTAGGCCACGGACGCCGCGCCGGACGGCCACAGATCCTGAGACCCTTGATTCGCAGACGCCAACTTCGGCGTCAGACGTCGTGGAGACGGCCGTCTTCGGAGTTGACCCTGTCGGCGACGAGGGCACTAGTAATGGACACCACTGTCGTTTCTCTTCCCCCGGGAGTCTACGACGTGGGACCCCGGGCCCCTCGAAGTGACCGACAGACTGCCGGCCCTGGGGACTCACCGTCGGGGTAAAGTTCCGGGAGGCCTCGGAGGGTGGTCGACCCCCCAGTACAAGTCCCACGGCCCCGACGTCCTGGGGCTTCGGCGTCTGGAGCCGTAGCGAGTCGTCACCTGTCTATTCTCTGTCACCCGTCGGACAGGAGAAACTTTTGGGCAAACGGTCCTGTGTCTTCCGTCTCCAAACACTGTGGTGAGTGACCTGTCGGGACGGGGTTCGAAGTCGGAGCAGTCTTTGGCCTGGGGTCGGTCGCCCGTCCGACCCTGACACCGGCGTGACCTCTCGGCCGGTCCTTCTGGTGGCGGTGGGGCGACCCCAGGTCCGGACTCTACCTCGGGGCGACTCCGGGAGCAAAGGAGAAGCGACAGTGACCTGCCGGCACAAAGACGGTGGGCCGGGACCCGGAGGTGGGGCCGGCCGTCCCGGGGGAAGAGCACCCAAGACAACCGTCGTCTGTGGAGTCTCGGGACGTCTTTATGGAAACTGATTGCTGTCTTTGTTTCGAGTCAAAATGACGTGTTTCATATGAAATATTGGGTCACACGTCACTCCTCGCTCGATGTAATTTTATCTTGCCACGTGATCGGGGATCCGCCCGGTGTCTGCCCTCACGACGACTGGCACCTCCCTTCGTCGACACTCCTTTCCTTAGGGCGTCCTGGCGTCGGTGGCGCAGACGTTCGGACTCGGACAGGGGTCTCCTGTGCCCCACAGGGGTGCCCCGGGCCGGAAGAAAGTCGGAGCCCCAGGTCCCTGAGCGAGTCAGTGATCTCCCACCAAAAGGTGGTAGATTTTCCGTGTCGGTGCCCTCGCTCTACTCACGGCATACTGGAGTGAATAACACCTTAGGTTTTTGTCTTTCACTGTGCTTGCACAAGTGTTTGTCTTTGTCTGAGAGTCTGTGATTGCCTACCAATGGTTTCCCCTTCAACCCTCCCTATTCACTCCCACCCTAATCGTCTCTGTGTGATAATTTCCTTGTTCATCGGACCTTCGTATCTGCGACGGCATGCATCTTCTCAGTCGGTCACCTTTAAATGACATACTGCGTCCCTCGAGTTTAGGCACGAGGCACTGTCGGCTCCCCGCCCTACCCACCTCCCACCCTCCCTCAAAGGTCTCCCTCCCCTGCACACATATGGACACCGACTAGACACAACTACGTACCGTCTTTGGTCGTGTTACAACATTTCGGCAATAGGAAACCAATTTTTATTTCATTTTTTTCCTTTCCGTGGTTCAGTGTCGTTCACACTGACAGGGTGCAGGGTCCTCAGACAGAGTGTCCTCTCACCCTACTTAGGGTGGGAGTCGGTTCGGTATCCTTCTCTAAGATTCCTGTCTGGGGTGGTTAAGTAGGGACCGTCACGTCAAAGAATCTGTAAGACCAGTCTGTGACATGTACGTAAACGTATAATGTAGACACAATCGAAGGATTCGACCAAATACTCAGTCTAAACTCAAAAATTAACAAAGAGACTTCAAGTGCTACATGGCGTCATTCTTTTACTGGTCGTCTAGATAGGTTTAGTGGCGCGTAGTGGAGTCGAAAGGAGACGTGGGACAGAAGCGAGGACAGCGGAGACACGAACGCGATAGTGACTGGACGAAGCAGAGATCTCTCGACAAACTCAAAAGAGATTAAAAAATTTTGTCCTGTTATGCAGTGCATAATTAGCGGACCTGAAAGAGTGAACGGACTCATAAAGACTCTGACAGGTATCTCAACACACAGAGTCATAAAAGCCAAAAAGGGGGAAAGATAACGAATCATCACAAAGTGACTTGCCTGCACGGTTACAAGTAGGTCAGTGTACAACTACCCATAAACCCAACACAGGTCAATAATTGACGGTGCCTACCTCGACGATGCTCGAGAACATACGTGTGGAAACATTACTGTGCACAACAGAAAAAAGGACCCATTCACGGATCCTCGTCTTACCGACTTAGTCTACTAGCGGAACACAGACAAATTGCAGTATTTTTGGGATAAACGTGCTGTTTCACTTATATGAACATGTGAACTTCTGTCAATTTTAGTACGTAAAATAAAATCGACAAAGATACACACACGCGCGAGTTAGTACAGACTGAGAACACTGGGGTGCCTGACATCGGGAGGTCCGAGAAGACAGGTACCCTAAAAGGTCCGTTCTTATAACCTCACCCAACGGTAAAGGTGGAGGTCCCCTAGAAGGGCTGGACCTAGTTTGGGCCCAGAGGACGTAACGTCCGTCTAAGAAATGGTGATATGGTACCCACAAGAATTGGTGTTAAATTTTTATTACACTGATAAGTCAAATTTTTTTTATACTATTATTATACAGTGGAAAGAATCTGATTAGTGACATGATATTGGACCGTAGATACTATATATATTTTTAGAATCCCCTAGGTATTTACGAGAATTTATTTATTTGAGTTGATAAATAAAAAAATAGTGTCGTACCGGTGCGTAAATTTAGTTGTCTTTTTTGACAGAAGTGAACTAATAAAATAATTAATTATTTAACAATTTACACCATATTTTACTATGTCCTTAATTGGAATAATCTGTAAGTTTCTTTAAAGTGGACTAACTATCTTTTGTTTTGGATTATGTAATTTTTAAATTATTCTCCTGGCTTATCTTTTGACAAGGGTCATTGAGACTTCACAGCGTAATTCTCAAAGTGTCAGTACTTGACTCCCCGAACGAGTGGGGTCCAGGACGGCACACGACCTCTGCGTACACTCTGTGCCATTCTGGACGATTTTACATGAAGAGAACGAGGTCAGAAGAGACTACGTTAAGATAATGGGAAAATAAAGTTCCTGTTTTACACTGACGAGAACAACTTTTTAACGAAACCTGACCTGGCGGGTGTCCGTGGTGCCGGACGACCGGCGGTCACACTACACCAAACACGGTTTTGGGTTCTGCGTTCGACAGGCACCTCATCCCGTCGCCCCTCCACTCTGTAATGTACATGTGCGCACACTCCGCACACGTCGGCTGACTTCGTCCTCCCTGACGGAATCCGCCGGTGTCTCCCACTGTGAGCCGCGGCGTGAAAGTGCGACTACATCGTGATCTCGCCACCAGGGTCATCTCACTCCTTACAATACAAAGACAACGAGTTTTTCCGTGATTCCCCACAATTCTGTTCATTATGTTTTGAGTTCTTCAGTGTCTTCACAAAAGATCTCCCCACCAGCGTACGACACAAGATCGACGAGGATGAGGAGGGTCTATTGTGAACCGTCTCCCCGCGAGAGCTGGGGATCAGCAGACTGTCACGAAATCACCGTAGAGTCACCAAAATTAAACACAAAGGAACTATCACTTGGTCGTGAGGATTTCCTTTAGTTAGGACTTATAAGTAACCTTCCTTACTACGACTTCGACTTCGCGGTTAGGAAACCGGGGGACTACGTTTCTCGACGGAGTAACCTTTTCGGGGACTACGACCCTTTCTAACTTCCGTCCTCCTCTTCCCCTACCGTCCCCTCCTCTACCAACCTACCGTAGTGGGTGAGTTACCTGTACCCAAACTCGGTCGAGACCCTCTGTCACCTCCTGTCCCCTCGGACCGCGCGACGTCGACTACCCCGGCGTCTCTGAACTTGTGCTAAATCCCTGATTTGCTCCTACTGTTGTAGGTCACTATGACTAGTAGACCGACACGCGAATAGACGACGAACGCGTAGGAGACACGACTTCGAGACAAGCTTAGAAAGTATCAAAAATTTGCCCCACAAACGGTAAAATGATTCAAAACTCTCAGTAAGTGTATAAGACCCATGTTGCGTTAGATTCTTCTTGTTTATAAGAAGGGTCAGTCACCAGACAGAAAAAGGTAATCCGATAGTCACAGAAAGTTTCTTGTCTACAAAAGTAAAGACACTTCGGTTTAAGTAGTTTAAAAATGAAATATTTTACGAAACTTACAGTAGCAATCCTTCAGAGACGGATTGAGTCTCAGTGTCTCTGCGGATGCTAAGGAAGACTTCAAAGCAATGTACACTCAGAGAGAGGGTGAAGACACACCACATACACAGTTTCAAGTAAAAAAACGTACAACTACAAGTCAACGAAGTCGTGGTAAAGAATCCTTCAGACGGAAAGGACGATTCAGCGGAAACACACGGACGACCTTGGGTCAAGAAGTGTCGCACCCGTAGTAAAGGACCCGAGATAAGACAAGGTGAATAGAACACCGGATTGAAGCACGGTTAGTCAGAGAACTAATAAGATCGAAATGCAGGACTCCCTTCAATCACAATCAGGAGATTGAAACATGAAAGTTTCAACAAAATTGTAAAGTTTCGTGAAACTTTTACGTTTGATTAAAATCTTATTCAAATAGTCAAACATGTTTTATGGAGGATCGTCATTGTAACCTAGGAACCTGGGAACTTGGGCTATGTGGAGAGATAAACAAACCCACAAAGAATTAAATAGACTCGTTTCAAAATATCAAAAATCCTCCAGAATGTGTAAGACCAGTATGCGTGAACAGTAAAAAACTTTAGAATCAAAGGTTATCAAATAACGTTCCTATATCTGATTACCAACTACAAACACGTAACTTCAACGTAGAACGTTAGACAATTCGATAAAAACAAATAACGTTCCTATATCTGATTACCAACTACAAACATGTAACTTCAACATAGGACGTTAGACAATTCGATAAAAACTCAAATGTCTCAAATAAACACGTAAAGGATCCGAGAGAATGTGCCCACTAATATAGTAAACTCTTATTTCCATTAAAATGAGTAGTGAAGATTAGACTTACGGAAACAGATAACATAAACACACACACACCAACAAAAAAAAAAAAAATTATAGGACGTCACCAATCTAACAGGTTATGTTACAACTTTTCTTTATCGTTATCTCTTTATAAAAAGAAGAATGACTGGTGTCCCCTTTTCGGAAATCATAATGTGGAAAATGATACAATTGGTATCAAAAAACAAACCGGTCAAAAAGTAATTAAATAAAAGCATGAATGGGAAATTGTCAAACTTGATCAAAAGGAGAAAAGCACGACTAAAAAGTTGTCCTTAAAGTCAACCAGAAACATTTTTTTTTTTTTTTCAAAACGTATATAACTGTATTAGTACGAAGAAGAAAGTATCACACAGTTGTATTACTTAGCGTAGATAGTCACAAAATTACGAACCGGTTTGCATTTTAGGAGCCTATTCGTGGTGAGAAACTTGACACAACAGGAAAATGCGAGACGACCCGAGGCAAACGACTTTGACACGAATCTTACAAACGTAGGTGTAAGCACTCCAAATACCCAGACATCAAAATAAATGAATATTATAAAAACAGTCTAAAACCACAGTCTCATTACAACCGGAGTGTCTTGTTCAAGTTTTTATTCAGAAAGGAGAAGTAAAAACAGATTCTCAAAGACATCTTAAACCATCATAAAGAAGGAATTTAAGAACCGTCTTCGGTAGACCTAGTCTTCAAAGGAAAAAATCCCGATAAGTCCACCAGACAAGAATCTTCTCTAAACCGTCAATCACTAAGAGTTCCTAACAAAGGTAAAATGGACTCAACATCTGAAGTAACCTTCTTGCACGAGATATAGGAAGGGAAGGACGAGACGATTGGAATCGACGACGACATCAAGTCCCCGATTCAGTGTAGTATGAGAGACACTGGGGCACCCGACGTCGTGTGGCCCGAAGGGGCAGGAAGGGGTAGAGGGCCTCGAACAGGTTGGAGTACGGGTGACTCAGTCGCTACGGTAAATTAGGAGAGTGGGACACATCCGGGACACCATTGCACTGGAAAGAGTAAGGACCGTAATCTGCACACAGAAAAGAGAACAAAGGGATCAAGTAAACCGTTTTAAAATAACTAGAAGAGTTCCTTAGTGACCACCGAAGGAAATTTAAAGGACTAACCAAAACTTTCTGTTCAAAAAGGTTCTCTAAATTTATCATTCTTTTCTAGACTGTAGAACTAGAGAAGTACTGGTAAAGGTCGTAAGGAGGTAGGACATATTTGTGTCAGAGGGTAGACCAAAGTAGAGGGTGACAGATTTTGATAATCAAACTGAGAAGAGGAACGTAAAGTTCAGAAGACCGTAACTCCAAAAGTTGAAGGCATACAGATTTCGGAATAAAGTGAAAATAAAACTTTCTGTCAAAACGAACCATATCTTAAGGTCCAACTAAAGAAAAAGAAAGGTTTGAAGTTTCCATAACGAAGTGACAGAAAACCGAACGTAACAAAGGCAGTAATAATTTCACTAAACGTTTGACGGCGTCGTAGTGTCTGTACGTAAAAGTCTATAAATTATAAAGAGTGACGAATAACTCCGAGACAAAAAGATCATTTTTAGGAATGATGACGACAAAAGTTCAAGTGATTTGAAAAGAAGTCACAGTCTGAAGTAAACACCCCCCCCCCCGAGGTTTTAGTGACGTCTACCACTAACGTCGGTACTTTAATTTTCTGCGAATGAGGAACCTTCTTTCCAATATTGGTTGGATCTATCGTATAAGTTTTCGTCTCTGTAATGAAACGGCTGATTCCAGGCAGATCAGTCCGAAACCAAAAAGGACACCAGTACATACCTACACTCTCAACCTGACACTTCTTCGGACTCGTGGTTTCTTACCTACGAAAACTTGACACCACAACCTCTTCTGAGAACTCTCAGGGAACCTGACGTTCCTCTAGATTGGTCAGGTAAGGCTTCCTCTAGTTGGGACCCTAAAGAAACCTTCCTTACTACGATTTCGACTTCGAGGTCATGAGACCGGTGGAGTACGCTTCTCAACTGAGTAACCTTTTCGGAGACTACGACCCTCCCTAACCCCCGTCCTCCTCTTCCCCTGCCGTCTCCTACTCTACCGACCTACCGTAGTACCTGAGCTACCTACACTCGGACTCACTTGAGACCCTCAACCACTACCCGTCCCTCCGGACCGCACGACGCTAAGTACCCCAGAGTTTCTCAGCCTGTACTGACTCGCTGACTTGACTTTGAAAAGAAGATTGAAAAGAAGATTACCCTGAGTCAAGATTAAGGGTAGAACACGTAAAAAGGTGAGTCTATAATGTCCAAAGATTATATAGACCTAAAAGATGAATACTGAAAGTAACACATCGAGAGTGGCTGGAGGACTCCCTTCGACACACGGGATCAAAGACCCTACGTGCACTAGGGACAGGAAGGACGTGGGGACGGTAGGAGTCAGACAAGAACGACTAGGCAGAGGGAGAGAAAGCACCCAGTGTGACGGGACGAAACCGTGTAGGTCAGTGAAAAAGTAACACCTGTAACACTGAAAACGTAACAATCTACAATCCCAAGAATATAAAAAATGTAAGAGGGAAGTGTACAAAACATGTACCACAAAGAAAAAATAGTGGGTCTTTACGTCAATTAACCGTAGTTGACCTAGAAAACTCTGAACAAAGTCACTGAAGAATCCCGAGTAGGGCTTCTCGCAGTGGACGAGGCTGACGACCCACTGTGACAGGTTCCTGAGGAGAGTTATGGGTGGGTTGACGTTCCTGTAGGGCGAAACGAGGACCCTTGTGCGCGAAAGAGACCGGGACCCGCCTAAGGTCCATGAACAGGTCAGAGTGCTTCGACGTCTGTCCTGGGACACCCCCCGAGTCCTCTTTGAGACCACACACGAGGAAGGAGACCTGTGGAGAGGTGACGAGACGGTTACTGACTGCCGGGAGTCGTAAGGGTCTGCGGTCGGGTAGGGTGACACAATGTCGTACAATGTCAATGACGAGGTTCTTTTACGATTACTACATTCAGGACTGTTGAATGAAAGTGGAGTCACCCGAAAAGTGTTGCCTGTAAACAAAGTTAACTTAATTAACCCAACCTCATGCTTTACGTTTATTTAATCGTCGAAGTAACATATTAAAAATATAGTTAATATTCTATTTTTAACTACTCGGTATTAGAGGTCCGGAATTTTTGACGGTTTGTGATTTCCCAAAACCCCGAAGGGACCACCGCGACCACCATTCTTGGACGGACGTTACGTTCTCTGTATTACTCTTCGTCCAAACGAGGGACCCAGTTCTTCTAGGGGACGTCCTCTTGGACCGTTGGGTGAGGTTATAAGTACGGACCTCTTAGGGTGCCTCACTCCTCGGACCACCCGACACCAGGCGTCCTAGCGTCAGTCTGTGCTGACTACGTTGAATCGTGTGTGTCTCAAAAATGTGACAAGGAGTCGAACCATCGTCCAACTGTCCATACCGTTTATCTATAAAAATTATAAGAACCAAAATCGGTTCCGTTAAAAGTCCCTCTCTTTGTGGTTTTAGTGGTTCCGAAATTCCGTTACCACGACGGTTATGAGATCATTATTTCTGAGAGTAAGAAAACAAATCCTCCGACCAGACGATAGTTTCGATCAGGTGCGGACTCTCTAGAGTCGGAAAGACTACCGCCATCGTCGAAGTCTTAGGAAACCCGAAAGTCACCAATTTCTATTTTCCCGACTAGATCCGTAAGGGTCGGTGAATTCACTAGGTTTAAAAGAAACAGGGTAATAATATAAATTATCGGTTTTAGTTTGCTTTAAGTCGACTTCACCTGTATTAAGTCAATGTTAAACCTAATTAAAAGCGTTCCAATACTTCTCAAAATTACGTGGCTGAGATAAATCACCGGTGTCTTTGTAGTGACTTCGGAGGCAGACAGCCGGAGTGACTCTACGTGACTGAACGAAAACTACCTGACACTGTTTGTCGTCTCGAGCCCCCGAGCCTACCTTCGTGCGAGTAGAGGGCGCCAGTCCCAAGGTGACCTGGCGAGAAGACGAGAGGGAGTCCGACGGATACCCCAGAAGGTCGACTTCCCAGTCCCCTGTCGTCCGTGGTGACCGGGAGAGACACACCGGAAGGTGGGGGACCTTCTCCCGTCCAAACACGTACACGTCCGAGTGTCGACCTAACCCCCTCTCCCCGCTCGGGTCCCGTCCCCCGAGCGGTCGGGGAGGAGAGGACCACAGACGACCTACGGGGGACGGGTTACGTACCCCCCGGCTTGGGTCTCAGGGTTACTCCTCCCGAGTGTCACGGACTACGGTGTAACTTCCCGTGGGAAAGGGCCGAGGGCTCGAGTCTAGCAGGTAGTACCCGTCCCTTGTAAGTCCTCCTCGGAGACCCTGAGGGGTCTCTAGACGGGTACAGACGAGGACCCTCCACACCCGTAAGTCGGAGGTCATTCTGTCCTGCTACCAGTACTGTGCGTGGTGCCCGACACAGGAGACGACCGCCGGTCCGGGAGTAGCGCTCTCCGCCCTCGTCTCGTCCTTCACCGGTGTCAGAGACCTAAACGGGATTCCGGAGACAAGAGACCTTCGGGGTCTTATATGAGCAAAACTCTTTTTGTCGAAGGAGGATCCGATCCCTGCTCCCCTCACTTTCGTCCGTTCAAGAGGGGTACGTCACTATGTTCCACCTCGTCGCACCGGTCTGGGGCGCGTCCACTCGTCGACGAGACCGCGTGTCTCGTCCCCGGCACTACCGAGCGCCCCTAAGGTCATTCCTGTGCGGTATAGGTCCGTGCACGGGGTGACAGACCTCTACAGTCTGGGTAGTAAATGGTAGTTCCTCACCCGGCCCAGTCGAAGGGGTCACCGGGTCGTCCATTCCCTACTATGGTGAGATTACCGTCTTTCGGGAACTATTCCCACTTTCTCCTCTCACTTTTTCGACCGAATTTTGAGTTGTGATTGTTTAGATCCTAGTGTCGTAGACCAGGGTAGTGACGTCCCGTTTTCTACCCCTTCTTCACCTTCGTCGCTGTCCAAAGTAAAAGAATCCGGAGTCCTAGTGACCCCTACCGCGGACGTCGGTACTTCAGTCTTCTGTGACCGAGGAACCTTCCTTGCAATACTGTGTCGATCCGTCGAGTAATTTTTCGTCTCCGTAGTGAAACGGTTGTTTCCAGGTAGATCAGGTTCGCCGTCGAGAAGGTCATCAGTACGTACCTACACTCTCGACCTGGTACTTTTTCCGACGATTCAGCGAAGTCAGTACAGACTGAGTCACACTGGGGTACCTGACGTCGGGTGGTCCGAGGAGGCGGGTACCCTAAAAGGTCCGTTCTCATGACCTCACCCAACGGTAACGGAGAGGATACTTTTTCCGATTCGTGGTTTCTTAACTACGAAAACTTACCACCACAACCTCTTCTGAGAACTCTCAGGGAACCTGACGTTCCTATAGTTTGGTCAGTTGGGATTTCCTTTAGTCAGGACTTATAAGTAATCTTCCTGACTTCGACTTCGACTTTGAGGTTATGTAACCGGTGGACTACGCTTCTCGGCTGAGTGACCTTCCCTGGCACTACGACCCTTTCTGACTTTCGTTTTCCTCTTCGCCCGTCGTCTCCTACTCTACCAACCGACCGTAGTGGTTGAGTTACCTACACTTAGACTCGTTCGAGGCCCTCTATCACCTCCTGGCTCCTCGGACCGCACGACGTCCGGTACCTCAGTGATCCTCAGCCTGTGCTGACTCGTTGACTTGCAGTCACTAGGTCCGGTTTTGAACCCAGATCCCAGGACGATTTGTTCTCGTAGACTAAGGTTCGGGATCCGCGGTTAAGCCGTCTACGACACTCGTTTCGTTGTCCAATCCTTGGCTCTTAAGTCCAGTCTCATCTTCCGACCTCCGTCCAGTGTCGTCCCCCCACTGTCCCCCCTACGCCACTCCCCGGGGCTAAGGGGGACGGAGTGTGTGGTGCCCGAAGCCCTGTGCGGGCCACGGTACCGCTGACCTACTGTCCAGGCCCCGGACACTCTACCTACCCCGGCAACACGGGCCACTGGGGCCCCGACGGGGGTCGAGGGCCGTGACGGCAGTGAGGTCAAGGTCCAGGATTGCTCTGCGGGACTCGTGACGGTCCGGGTCCAGTAGGTAGTGCCCGTCCCTTGGTAGTCCTCCCCGGGACCCTGAGGGGTTTCTGGACGAGTGCGGACCCCAGGCCCGCATGTCGACCTACGATTCACCTCCCAGAGCCACCCCACTCCCTAGAGGGACGTCTGTGGGGTCGCTACCCACCCTCAAAGGAAGACCCCTTCGTAACATAGAAGTCACGGTCGTTCACCTGAACTACCCCCGGACACCGAAGTGACAGTCGGAACCCCAGACTCCCCTAGTCACCAGTGTGAGGACATTACACGTGAGGGGACCGAAGATTGGCCACAGGGGTCTTCCCGTCGTTGGTGACTCGGTCGAAGTCTCAGAATTTCCTTAGACCCAGGTGTCGAGAGACCACTCGCGCAGGTGCGCAGAGGTCTCTCTTACGAGTGTCCTCTTACGATTGTTTCCGTCGGCGGGCGTCCCGACCGGACACGCACTTCCCGCTCTTGTGAATTCCCATAGACATTTTATTTCCACCAGTTACTAACTTTATCTCCCAGTGTCCTAGTGAAAGGGTTTTCTCGAAGAATGTACTTTAACAATCTCCTGCCTTTTTAATTACTCTACTTTTAGAGTTCCCCCTTTTTTTTGTTTCTAAACAGGTTTCGTCTGCAGACGACACTGGACGAGTCTAAGATACCAATTTGCAGAGAGAGAGAGACCAATTCAGAAGGAAAGGAACAGATCCCGACCCTCCTCCCGTCCGTCACTGGGGAGGCACCCCGCCAGTGGTTCCCCCTCGACGACACGTCCGTCGACGACCCACGTCTCTCGACCGGTCCATTCCCCCATAGACACAGGAAGAAAATAACCGTATTAACGTTTAGCTGGGACACCAATATTCTTTATTAGCCTCTTCAAGGCACCTGTGAAGTGAGTCGGGGAAATACCTCTTTAATTTCCAATTGATAGTAAACCCTAAAGGGGGTTAGAACCACAATTTCTACTTGACAATGGCAACAAGTTAGTGACAGCACAGGTTGAGAAACACTGGGGTACTTGACATCGGGTGGTCCGAGGGGACAGGAAGTGATAGAGGACCTCAAACGAGTTTAAGTGCGGGTAGCTCAGTTACTACGATGGGTTGGTAGAGTGGGAGGCAGCAGGGGAAGAGGAGGACGGAAGTTAGAAAGGGTCGAATTCCCGACAAAGGTTACTCGACCGAGAAGGCGTAGTCCACGGGTCTTATGGCCTCGAAGTCGGAGTCGGAGTCAGGGAGGTCCCCTATAAGTCCCAACCGAAGGAATGCCCACCCGACCAAACTACGCGAACGACGGGACCCCTGAGAGCTCTCAGAAGAGACCATCGCGCCACCCCTTCGGAGTCGGAAGTCACGAGTCGGAAGTCCCAACACCGGGGGGTCACGGGACTGGGGAAATGAGACCCCAGGGGAGTAGCGGAAGTAGAACAAGAGATCATACCGAACCGAACGTAATCAGCGGTGTGGTGGATGGACTCTTAATCATAAAAGTATCGAACGTAGAAAAATGGGTAAAAGATTTTAGTTAAATAAAAAATAACTTTCTATGAACGAAATGTCTTAAAACAACAAAAGATAGTCTCGAGTTGTACTTAGCCGGTGTCCATATGTATACAGGGGAGGGAAAACTTCGGGGGAGGGAGAGAGGGGTGGGGTGGGGAGATCCACTAGGTCTCGGGGACAAAGTCAAAGGACTCGGTCTGTCGTCTAAGGGTGACCGACAGATAAAATGTGTACCGTTACATTCAAAGGTGCAATGAGAGAGGTGTGTAGAGTGGGAGACGAGGGGAGAGGGGTCCAGGCATTCAGGTCAGAGATACAGACAGAGAGGTAACAAGGGGACACTCATTTAGGAAGTAATGGTAAAAAGATCTAAAGTATGTATACACAATCTTATGCCCTAAATAGAAAGAGAAAGACTGAGTGAAGTGAGACATATTATCCAAGATCCAAGTAGGTGGAGTAATCTTGACTGAGTCTACACAAGGACAAATACCGACTCAGTATAAGGTGACACATACACGTGGTGCTGGAGAAATAGGTAAGTAGACAGCTACCCGTAGACCCGACGAAGGCACAAGATCGATAGCAGTCATCACGACATCACTTGTTACCCTATGCACACAGAGAAAGTTAAAACCAAAGGAGTCCCCTATACGGATCCTCACCCTAACGACCCAGTATACCACCAAAATAAAGATCAAAAAATTCTTTAGAGGTATCACTGACGTAGTTAAATGTAAGGGTGGTTGTCACGTTCTCACGAGAGAAAAGAGGTGTGGGAGAGGTCGTAAACAATAAACATCTGAAAATCTACTCCCGGTAAGACTGACCACACTCTACTATAGAGTAACATCAAAACTAAACGTAAAAAGATTGTTACACGTTACAACTCGTAGAAAAATACACAAGCAATCGGTGGACTTACAGAAGAAACCTCTTTACAGATAAATCCAGAAAAAGGGTGAAAAACTAACCCAACAAACAAAAAGACCATAACTCAACATACTCGACGAACATATAAAACCTTTAATTAGGAAACAGTCAACAAAGTAAACGATAATAAAAGAGGGTAAGACTCCCAACGGAAAAATGGAACGAATATCGGAGGAAACGACACGTTTTCGAAAATTCAAATCAGTCCAAGGTGAACAATTGAAAACAAAAATAAAGACAATAAGATCCTCCACCCAGTATCTCCTATAACGAAACTAAATACAGTAGTTCACAAAACGGATACAAAAGGAGATTCTCAAAATATCAAAGACCAGAATGGAAATCCCGAAATTAGTTAAATCCCAAATAGAAACACATAATAGAACCACAATCCTTCACGAGATTAAAGTAAGAAAATGTACGTCGACAGGTCAAAAGGGCCGTGGTAAATAACTGCTCCGACAGAAACGGGGTGACATATAAGAACGGAGGAAATACCTTTTATTCCGTGGGTATCCACGTACCCGAATAAAGACCCGAAAGATAGAACAAGGTAACCAGATATAAAGACAAAAACACGGTCATGGTATGACAGTACTACTGACATCGAAACATCATATTGGGCTTCAGTCCTTCGAACTAAGAAGGTCGAGGTAAGAAGAAAGAGTTCTGACGAAACCGACAAGTCCCAGAAAATGCAAAGGTATACTTAACACTTTAAACAACAAGATCAAGACACTTTTACGGTAACCATTAAACTATCCCTAACGTAATTTAGACATCTAACGTAAACCATCATATCAGTAAAAGTGTTATAACTAAGAAGGATGGGTTCATGTACCTTATAGAGAGGTAGACAAATACAGCAGAAACTAAAGAAAGTAATCACAAAATATTAAAAGACACATGCCAAGAGAGTAGAGGAATCCAGTCAAATAAGGATCTATAAATTAAGAAAAACAACGTCACCACTTATCCTGACTAGGGAATTAACGAGAAAGACTAAAAAGTAACAATCATACATCTTTACTTTCACTAAAGACACATAACTAAGACACAGGACGCTGAAACGATTTAAGTGACTAAATCATTAAAAGATAATGACAGAAATCCCAAAAAGTACATGTCATAGTACCGTAGACGTTTCTCACTCTCGAAATGAAGAAGAAAAGGTTAGACCTAAGGAAAATAAAGAAAAAGAAGAGACTAAAGAGATCGATCCCGAAGGTCTTGATGCAACTTATTATCACCACTTTCACCTGTGAGAACAGAACAAGGACTAGAATCCCCCTTAAGTTAAAAAGTGGTAACTCTTATTACAAACGACATCCGAACAGCATACTCCGGAAATGATACAACTCCATCCAAAGAAGACACGGGTAAAAAATTCTTAAAATAAGTATTTACCCACGACTTAAAACAGTTTCCGAAAAAGACACAGATAACTCTACTAGTATACCAAAAATAGAAAGTTAAACAATTATGCCACATAGTGTAATTAACTAGACGTATATGACTTCTTAGGAACGTAGGGACCTTATCTGGGTCGAACTAGTACCACATACTCGAAAAACTACGCGACGACTTAAGACAAACGATTTTAAAATAACTCCTAAAAACGTAGATACCAGTAGTCACTATAACCGGACATCAAAGAAAAAACACAACAGAAACAGATCAAAACCATGGTCCCACTACCACCGGAACATCCTACTCAAACCTTCGAGGAAGGAGACTTTAAAAGACTTTGTCAAAATCTTCCTATCCGTAATCGAGAAGAGATTTACAAACTTTCTTCATAGGACACTTAGGTAGACCAGGACCCGAAAACAAAACACCCGCTGAAAAATAGTGTCGAAGTTAAAGTCACGAACATTAACCCAAGAAGTATCAAAGATAAAGAAGGGGTAAGTCGGAGTCTTCTAGCTTGACGAGATTCTTAGACGGGCAAAAGGTCCGACAGGTAGAATAACGGCGTCTCGACGGGCATTACCAGAGAGTGGTGGGAAATGTAAGACGCAAGAGACACACTAAAGAGGAAAAGATCAAAACAACTAAACTAAGAAGAGGGAAAAAAAGAACTACTCAGACCGACTCCTAAACAGTTAAAACAAATAGAAGAGTTTCTCGGTCGAAAATCAAAATAACTAGAAATCTCGACCTGACACTTCTTCCGACTCACGGTTTCTTAACTACGAAAACTTGACACCACAACCCCTTCTAAGAACTGTCAGGGAACCTGACGTTCCTCTAGGTTGGTCAGGTAAGACTTCCTCTAGTCGAGACCTTAAAGAAACCTTCCTTACTACGATTTCGACGTCGAGGTCATGAAACCGGTGGAGTACGCTTCTCAACTCAGTAACCTTTTCTGAGACTACGACCCTCCCTAACCCCCGTCCTCCTCTTCCCCTGCTGTCTCCTACTCCACCGACCTACCGTAGTGTCTGGACTACCTGCACTCAGACTCACTTGAAGCCCTCCACCACTACCTGTCCCTCCGGACCGCACGACGCTAAGTACCCCAGTGTTTCTCAGCCTGTGTTGACTCGCTGACTTGACTCGACTTCACTTAGAAATGATAATAAAGAAAGTAAAGAAAAAGTAAATAAAGACGAACCTGGAAATACTAAAGAAGGAAGATGATTAAACCCCCCCCCCCCCAAGAAGAAGAAAAAGGTCGAAATCCACATTTCAATCCGACAGATAAGCTGCAAAAAGCACACAGAACTCCCCCCGAACACGACGATATTCGACGGGAGAATCTCGACGAANTCAGGGAACCTGACGTTCCTCTAGGTTGGTCAGGTAAGACTTCCTCTAGTCGAGACCTTAAAGAAACCTTCCTTACTACGATTTCGACGTCGAGGTCATGAAACCGGTGGAGTACGCTTCTCAACTCAGTAACCTTTTCTGAGACTACGACCCTCCCTAACCCCCGTCCTCCTCTTCCCCTGCTGTCTCCTACTCCACCGACCTACCGTAGTGTCTGGACTACCTGCACTCAGACTCACTTGAAGCCCTCCACCACTACCTGTCCCTCCGGACCGCACGACGCTAAGTACCCCAGTGTTTCTCAGCCTGTGTTGACTCGCTGACTTGACTCGACTTCACTTAGAAATGATAATAAAGAAAGTAAAGAAAAAGTAAATAAAGACGAACCTGGAAATACTAAAGAAGGAAGATGATTAAACCCCCCCCCCCAAGAAGAAGAAAAAGGTCGAAATCCACATTTCAATCCGACAGATAAACTGCAAAAAGCACACAGAACCCCCCCCGAACACGACGATATTCGACGGGAGAATCTCGACGAAAGCGACACAGGGTTTCCAAAGCTCAACAGCACAAAAGTAACAGTAGACAAAGATCTGTACAAAAATAAAGGGGCAACTAAAGAAGTCATTGGACAACCAATAAATCTTTGTACAACAAATTAGAGGTACACAAACAAAAAGAATGTCAAAAAAAGAATATTAACTATAGGTCAGAGTATCGCAACACCAGTCTCTTCTGCGAACTATGTTAAAGTGAAAAGAATTTAAATTACTCCAAACTAAACACTGGGTTCTACACCAGATAGGGTCTCTTACAAGGTACACGTGAACTCTTCTTCCACATAAGAAGACGTGAACCTACCCTACAGGACTTCCATAGTTACTCTAGGCAGAGTAGATTATGTCGTAAATTCTGAACACAAAGGAATAATCAAAAGAGAAGACTAGCAGCCAGGTAGCCGTACTCAGCCCACAGTTGCAGAGGATGGCCGTAACGAAGTGACAGTCAAAGAGGAAAATTCAGACAATCACAACCAGACTACATGACTCCCCGGGGACACAACCCACGTATCTGTAAATGCTAACAGTACAGAAGGAGAACCCGACTAGGGAACTAGTAATACATCACAGGAAGGAAGAGAGAACATTAGAAGAGTAAAATTCCAGATAAAACAAACTATACTCCTAACAATGAGGTCGAAAGAAAACGAAGGGTAGACGTCCGTTATATAAAAAGGTAGGAGAGGGAAAGTCAGATATGTACAGAACTCCGGACTTCACCCAAAGAACGTCTGTCGTCTATATGCCCAGAACAAAAACATAGGTAAGTCGGTCAGACACAGAAGACGAACCTCGTAAATTAGGTAAATGTAAATTTCAATAATAACGATATATACAAGGGTCACGGTAAAACATTAACAAACCCCAACTACAACATCTAGAAAGAAGAAGGTAACATAAAGAACTAATATATTCAGGTAAATTGTAAACAACATTTCGACCATATCGCCATGATTTAAGAGAATTGAAAAAGAACGGACTTTTCGAAAAAGAGGTAGTTAAAACTCCAGGAACGGTCCATGTCATTAGAACCAACATCAACAAGGGGAAAGTCATAAATTTATATAGGACGGTGAGGGAAGACCGGACGTCTCAAAGACGACTTTCTAGTCGACAATTCGAAAACCCCAAAGGGAACGTACAATGAACGACGAAGAGAGAACGACGAAAATTATAAGAAAGAGACGCAAATCACAAACAATCAAACTAATCGTGCACAACACCACACAAAGAGGAACCCAAATAGGACATACCCTGAGAAACACGGAGAATCTGAACTAAGTGACAAAGGAAATGGTACAACCCCTTTAAAAGTTTTTGATATTAGAGAAGTTTTTAAAAGAGTGTGGGAAAGAAAAAGAGAAGAAGACCCTGGGGATATTAGGTTTACAACCAAGTAGACTATACCAGGGTCTCCAGAGACTCCGACAGGAGTCGGGAATGGTAGGAGAAATGAAATAAGACGAGAAGTCTTCAATAAAGGTAGTAAAATAGAAGGTCGAGTGACTGAGCAAGAAGACGAAGTCTATAAGACGATAACTAAGGAAGATCTCCTAAAAATTAAAGTCACTAACACAACAAACAGAGACGTACGCATCAGAAATTAAGAAGATCCAGAAACAATTAACTAAGGACGTAAAAGAGGTAAAACAAAAGTTCCAAAAACTAGCAGAAACGATAGTAATAAGAAGAGGTCCATTAAAGGACAAAGGAGAGGTAAATGAACCGAAGACACAAAGACCAAACAAGGAAGTAAACACGTCACAAAGAGACGGAAAAATAAAAAAAATTCAATAACACAAACTCCAGAGGAAAAGGGGTCGAAGTTCCTTTTAACTTAATAAAGGAACTTCTTACAACTTAAGAAAGAAGGAAAATCAAAGAAGGGAGGATTCCAACCAGGCCACCAAAGGCACTCGAAGGATATCCCACTCCAAACACGACTCAAAAACAGACAAAAAGGAGACTGCCCGTTCCGACTCACTCCACCATGAGGACAGGCGACTACTGACTCAAACATAAAAACAAAACAAACAGCAAATCTACTCCGCAGGACGTGTCCCACGACGACCACCAACCCACTACGACCCAGAACATAAGTCTACCCAAGGAAACACGCTCAAGAGTGACAAACTAGGAGGGACCCCAATAAAGAGACCATCAGATCCCAGAACCTCAGTCACGAGGGTGAGGTCTCCGAGTCCCAAACTAGAGACTAGTCCTTACTTCTAAGGTGTTCACCAAACAATGCTGTAACTCCCTCTCATTTTGTTAATAGGTTTTTACTCTTTGTTTTCTACTTGGGGTCTGTTTACCGTCAATGTTTTAGTCCGTTTATTATTAAATTTACTACCTTATATGTGTATATGTATGTGAGGGTACTCGTTTCACTTTCGTCAGGTTGTTTTTATTTCATGTCCTCTAACTAGGTCACTCCTTTCCTTTGGCTTTTAGTGCAAGTAGACAAATTTTTTTTTTTTTGATTGAATTCGTGTTTGACCTTTTGTTTTGGTTTCGTTCCACGGTTCGACCCTTATTCCGTGACTTTTGTTTTGATTATTTATACAACTTTCCTTTCCTTTCTTTCTTATCGATACGTTTCGATTTGTCTTCATCTACTTCTTCTAAATATATGTAATTTCTAATTGACGTTCCCCCTTTCTTGTCACCCTTTCGTTTACTTCCTTATTTACACCTTTTTTGTATTATCCAAAATTTTTTAATTTTAATATTTTTTTCTTTTTTCTCTTATTTTTTTGTCTCCTTCTTTCTTTTTCCCCCCTCTCCCCTTGTGGGGTGTCTTGATGTTTTCGGGTCACATCTCCGTCTGTAAATTTGTCGTTGTCTCTCACACTGACTTGTGTGTGTGTGTGTGTGTGTGTGTGTGTGCATTCGTTTTAGTTCTGTCAGGTCGTTTTTGATTCTTGTCTACTGGGTCGTTAGTTTCCTTTGGTTTTTAATATAGACGGTCTTGTTTTGATTAGTTTCATGTTTGACTTTTGGTTTTGGTTTCGTTCCACGGTCAACCCTTTATTTCGTTACTTTTATTTTGACTGTCTACACAACTCTCCTTTCCTCTCTTTCTCTCCTTTCGTTCTTGCCTTTACGTTTCAATTCGTCTCCATTCATTTCTTCTAAATGTATACAGTTTCCAATTGACGTTCCCCTTTTCTCGATCCTCTTCGTTTGTTTCCTTATTTACATCTTTTTTTTATTATTATCCAAATTTTTTAATTTTAATTCTTCCTCTTTTTTTTCTCCTTTTGAGGTGTCTTGACGTTTGCGGGTAGTATCTCCGTCGCCACATACTCTTGTTATTTTTTTATTTTATACACTGACTCCTTTTTCCCCTTCTTTACGAGTTTTCGAATTAACGTAATGAATCACGGTTATTGCCTCTTCCGCTACCGTGGGGTGAGATCGTGAGAACGGACCTTTTAGGGTCCCTACCCCCTCGGACCTCCCGACGACAGATATCCCAGCGTGTCTCAGCCTGTGCTGACTCGCTGAATCGTCGTCGTCGACGTCGTCGTGGCTATTTTAGCTATTGATGTTGTGCCGTAAACGTCCCCCCTCCCCCTCTTTTTTTAGGTTTTCTTAGATGTTTCAGTTTTTTACTCTTATTTTTTACAAAAGGAACTCAGAGACGACAGTCTCAGGAAAGGGTGCGACCTTTAGTGTCAGGTGGAGTGGAGGGATCCTACGGGAGGTCGTGACACGACTAGCGCCCTGGACGACGCCCCCGTCGAGTCCAAGATTAGACCAGGACGAGGACACACAAGAACGGAGGTTACAGGTGTCGAGAGTCTCGACCACACAAAAGGAAACACCCTCGACAGTTACCGGAAAATATATAAGGTAACTGTGTCTGAGACGAACCAACTAGCACACCGAAATTAGACGTCGAACATGCCGACCACCCTTCCAAAACCCAGAAGAAGGAATCGGTGTGACGGGGACCGAAAGTTAACACCAAAGTAAAGGGGGAGACGTACACCCAGTAGGTGACCCCAAACGACGACTCCGACGGGACCTCCCGAACCCAGACGGGGACACTCCCGGCTCACACCTCCACCACGGCGACAAACCCGGCGTCCCCAAGGCCGTCGTGGTCCAGGAGTCCCCCCAACCACCGACCCCGTCGTCCTTTATGTCGCGAGATCTTTCCACGCCGTTGGTCATGACCGGCTATGCGAGGTCGAGCGGACGGGCCTCCTGGGGGAGAGACTGTCCCTGCGGACGGTCCGGTGGCAGATGTCCCAGCGTTTCTCCGTCTGTCCTTCTTTCGCTAGGACGCGCGTATCTGTGTTTCTGAAAAAAACGGACACCGTCGAGACGGGGTCGCTCCCAACTCGTACTTCCACCACGCCGGCGAACCGAACGTCCCTGGGACCGTGTGTCTGACGGAGGCGGTGTCCTCAATGCCGGGAGAGTCTCAGAAAGGAGGTCGGAGAACATCGACCGCTAGTCTTCCGGAGGAACCGGTCAGAAAGAGGTATCGAGACGGGCAAGTCCGTGAACCTCTCTAGGGAACTGACCCCGGGACGAGACATCTAGTCGCGTAGTCCGTCAATTCCCGTGACACTCTCCCCAGGATGAGACATCAAGGCGCACAGTTCGTGTATCTCCGGGGGGGGGTGGGGACGTTGGTTGACCCCAGGAAGAGACATCTAGTCGCGCAGTCCGTGTATCTCCCCCGGGGACGGACCCCAGGACGAGATCAAGTCACGCCGTCCGCAAGCCACCCGGTCAGAGAGATGACAAGTCGACGGCTACGACCGCACAGCCCCCGTCCCTCTCTCCGATACCTCTACCGAGGTGGGGATGCGTAGTGAGTCGTCACAGCGGAACGAAGGCACCGACGGACCGAGAGGAGGTGTCCGTAGAGGGTGGTGGTAGAGGAGGGAGTGTAGGGGGGGTAGGCAGAGAGGTGTCAGTTGCCGTCGGGGGCGGGACCCTGACGAGGTGTTACGGAGTTGAGGTCGAGGGTCCGTGGCCCGGAGGTCCTCTGGGCGCGAGGACGGGCCGCATACACACCGACGACGTTCCTGATAGGCGAAGAGTAAGGTAAATCCGACGGCGCCTAGTCGACAAAGTGAGAGTCGGAATTTACAAGGAGGAGGTTGAGTCTGTTGACGGGACGACACCCCTAGTCTGGGGACGGAGTCAAGGGGCTGGGCGGCACCCGTCCAGGCCAGGATGGCTGTGAGGGCGAGGGGGGGGGGTCCAGGAAGCGGGGTGGCTCAAAACGCACCAAGACACACATAAGAAAGGGCGACGAGTCCGGGAGGACCACCGAGAGTCGACCACGAGACGCACGTGTAGCCACAGCCCTCGACATAAGGACTGCGCAGGCACCTCTCTCTGCGTGAGGTACGGCGGATGAGGAGACGGTGGAACGAGAGAGAAATGGGTACATAAAAAAATGGAATCACAGAAGTATAATTACGAATAATGTCCGTAGTATCTCAACTTAGAACGAAAAATGGACCGGACTACCAGAGAAAGAAGACCACTCCTCACACCACCCAAGGGTCAGGACCCTACCTCAGGTCTCACCAGGAGTCTCCGGCTCCACGTTCCTCGGTCGAGTCGTCTGACCGTAGAACCGCGAAGTGAAACGGTCCTTGTCTTCAGACCTGTTCAGATCACTAAGCCTCCTTCACAGAATGAAAGACCTTTTTTTTAAGGGACCCGAAAGGGCCGGGATTGGGTCTAGTCAGTCAAGGACCCTCCACTGATCTTTGGTTCTAGTCCCACTATCTACACAAGTTTCGATGAAAATCTGAAGGACTCGTCCGTCTGGCTCCCTTCTGTATCTAAGTCCCCATCTATGTCTATCGACGTGTTGTATGTAACTATGAAAAGATGGACATTTTTATTTTGATACTCAAATGACTTGTATGGAGAGGAATGTTGGGTTTTGGTGCCTCTTCTCAGATTAGAAAGGAAAAGTTATGTACCTCGAGGAAAGAGGATGACACTCTTTGTGACAGAGGGTAAAAGGGTCTTATCCCCGAGTAAACGACTCGGGACCCTAGGTCTCTTTCGTCGAAGTCCATACAATTGGGCATTTTCACTATTTTCGCTCGGACATTGGTCTCAAGCTATAAACGTCCGAAGGAGTCCAAAGGAAACAAAAATGGACGTTAAACGTATGTCACTTCACGTGTTTGGAAGTCACATGCTAAACTACCCCAGACTGTCCACGCGCGTGGGTACATTGGTATTTTCATGACTTGTAGGGTGGTGGAGGCTTCGGGGAGTATGCGGAGTGTCAGCGGTGTTCCGTTTGAAAGGACTGACAGCAGCGGCGTCTAATCACAAAGGACACGTCCTTGAAGTACGTCAGCGAAGCATTTCAGAGGCGGAAAACGGAGGCTGAGGAAGAAAGGAGGTATTGCGGGCAGTCAGAGTGCGCACAGCGGTGAACATATTCATCCGACAGGAAAAGGGACGAGAAAGTAAGGTGACATGTTTACCCGTGCTAGACTAATAGGTGCACAGAGAAATACTTGTGGACCTGACAAAGGTCACTCTCCAACAATACTTGTTTCGGTACACTTGTACAGACACGTTTAGGAAAACAGTTTTATTTGTAAAGAAAGTCCATTTATAGAACGTGATAGTGACGATTGGGTACCCATTAACACACCAAAAACACCATCAACACACCATTAACACACATCAAAATGGTCCTGGACGGTTAGAAAAGGGTTCGCCAACAGGTAAAATTGTACCGGTCCTCGTAGCTACTCCTAAGATCAACGAAGAAGTAAATCGAGACAGAAAAAAGAGAATTAAAGGTGACCCTATTTCAGACACACCATAAAAGAAGAATACTGTCGTGTAGGGACTATTTTTTATTACCATTTGTAAAAAGGTATATTAATAGCCGGTTCACTAATAACATTTCACAGTAAAGTTCATCAAATGAAAAAAAAATTAATACAACATAAAATAAGACAACATCTTTAGGGAATAGAACACCTTTGATCAGATAATAGTCTATATACAATACGTTTATAAGAGGGTCAGAGACGAAACAGACAACTAAAAGAAATACTAAATAAAATTCGATCCAAAAATTTAAAAACTACATAATGTTAAAAACGTATTACAAGAATAAACGAGAACGAAACCCACGAAAAAGGTCTTTTAGAAACATATTTGAGTCCAGTACTTCTATAAGAGGATTGTAAACGAGACCTTCGATATACGGAATCCAGACGTTAGTTAGAGTTTAATTCTAGATTCATACTATACTTTTCATTTAAGTTCAAAACACAAAGTAGAGATGTCTATAGTGGGCTCAGATGAGATGAAGTAGCTAAGTTGAAATATAAGAACATGACTAAGGTATGGAAGACTGATAGTGTCGGAACATCATTGACCTTAGTTCATAACAGTCGTCCACACTCGCGTCTGTGAGGGTGGGCCGAAGGTCGAAGTCTCTCCGGTGCTAATGGTGGGGGCGGTCAGTGTTGCGTAGAGAATAGTGTCTACAGGAAGGAGTTTGACTTCCTAAGGGAAAGATCAGGGTCGAACGACCAATAAATGTACACACAACCAGCGAGTCAGTACAGGCTGAGAACGTTGGGGTATCTGATGTCGGGCGGTCTGAGGAGACAGGCACCCTAAAAGGTCGTTCTGGTGACCCCACTCAACGGTAAAGGAAGGGGTTTCGTACTTTCACTTCAGCGAGCCAGCACAGACTGAGAAACACTGGGGCACCTGACGTCGGAGGATCCGAGGAGACAGGCACCCTAAAAGGTCCTCTCTCGTGACCCCACCCGACGGTAAAGTTGTACTCGTCTACGACCCAAAACACTGGTTAAGAAAGACGTAGATAACTCTTCCAGTATACAGAAAAGAGGAAATCAGACAATTCTACCACTTGACATAATTAGCTAAGAATTGACTTTTGGTCAGAACATACCCAATTTGGAGTGAACCAGCACAATATATTACAAAAAGTGTTTACCGACTTCCATTTAGGAAAACTTTTAACCTTGATTTACTTTTAATTTTGTGGTTATTGGTTTTAAACACCCTTTGTCAATTTCGTCACGATTTTCCTTTTTAAAATCGTTCTTATGTGTGGAGTCTTTTCTTTTTTCAGACTTTAGTTATTACATTCGAGAGTGAAATTTTCAGATCTACTTTTCGTTTTATTTGAGTTTCGTTCGTATTCTTTACTCGTCTATGGCCGCTTTGACTTTGGTCTTGTCTTCTCTCTTCGGTTCCTTAGTCGAACGGCTTTCGGTGTGTCGGCTCAAGAGAAGTACGCCTTTCACCCTTTATCCAGTTGAAACACATGTTTTATTTTACGAGGTGACAGAAGGCTAAAGGAAAAACCTCAACTTTAGTCGACAGCAAATATGACCCGAGGGGCCATCGAGTCGGCCATTTCTTAGGCGGACGTTACGTCCTCTGGGACCAACTAAGGACCCAACCCTTCTAGGTGACCCCTTCCCTATCCGATGGGTGAGGTCATAAGAACCCGAAGGGACCACCGAACCGACCATTTCTGCGGCGGACGTTACGCCCTCTGGACCCAAGTTACGGACCCAACCCTTCTAGAGACCTCTTCCTTCTAGGGTGAAGTTATAAGACCGGACCTCTTGAGGTGCCTGACATATCGGGAGCCCCCAGAGTTTCTCAGCCTGTGCTGACTCCTACAGTAAATATGACCCGGAGGGTGCGCCGTGATCACCTTTTCTCAGGACGGTGACGGCCTCTACGTTTCCTGTACCCAAGTTAGGGACCCAGTCCTTCTAGGGGACCTCTTCCTTTACCGTTGGGTGAGGTAATAAGAACGGACCTCTCAGGGTATGTGTCTCCTCGGATCGTCCGATGGAGGCACCACAGTGTTTATCAGTCTGTTCTGACTCAGTAAATGCGACTACTACCTTACTTTACACCTCCTCCAATCTGACTTCCTCCTCTTCTCTCCACCGCACCTCCTCCTGCCTCCCCTCTAAGTCTCAACCCCCTCCCGACCTGGGGGTGACGACGGAAACTCCGACTCCTGGACGGTACTCGGAGCCTCGCACCCACCGGGCGACTCCCACCTCCAGACGTGAACGGTCGGTTCATTTCCCAGAGGCGGGGGTTGTATCCTGGACCTAGACGGTTGTGGTGCTCACTCGTCCCGGGTGGGTCTCAGAGGGTGTCCATACGTCCATTGTTGTGGCAATAAAGTCGACCCACGTCACTCGCGGTCCGAGGACTGTATTCCCTGGAGTTCTGCCGTGTGCACACGAACCTCGACGACAAATTGCGGTACTAGTGAGTGGGGTCGTGTTGTCCTTTGAGTCTTACGTAGATGGAAAGTTAGACCGACGGAAGCTCGAAAAGGGGAGACTCAAAGTCGTGAAACTGCTAGGACACGGCACTGACCATAAGATAAACACGAAGAACTTTAAGAGATCCGAGAACCTGGACATTCATACTTTTTTCAATTTCAGAATCAGTGAGTCAGTCCAGGCTAAGAAACGCCGAGGTACCTGACGTCGGAAGGTCCGAGGAGACAGGCACCTTAAGAGGTCCGTTCTTAGGACCTCACCCATCGATCAGGGAGGAGGTCCCCTGGAACGGGTGGGTCCCTAGTTTGGGCTCGGAGAACGCAGAGGAAGAGGTCTCCGTCTAAGGAATGGTAGACTCGGTAATCCTTTCGGGAGACAATGTATATACCCCCAAACCTTTGGTTTAAATCTGATTAAAAACTAGTAATAAAAACTTTGTTGAGACGAGTAAGACCCGGAGAAGAGGACCCCTGGGTCATTACGTACAGACTGACCGACCACCACAGTGTCCTCTGGTGCAGGTAACGAAACTTATAGGCAGAGAACAAGAGGGCCCCTCCAAAGGGTCACTAGACAGAACTTCAGTACTCCCGAGATCCACAATGATCTTGATGGGTCACCTAAAGAGAAAAATTAATAATGCTCAGAGTCAAGACCGTAAAGTCAAAGGAAGAAAGAAAGTTCAAGGGGAAGAGACGTCTCTGAGATACAGGTATACGGTAAAGTAGGTAGTACTCATGCAGAAGGATCTTCAGGATTTTACTTAGAAGTCGTCAATAAAATTTTTCAGCAACGGATAATCAAGGTTACAGACTTAGTAGAACCCAATCAAAGGTGTTGGACAAAAAGAGAACTCACACCCAGTCTAAGGGACAACCAAGCGTACGGGCTGCAAAGGGTAGTCTGTGACCCATGACACTTAATACGGTGTATTTCTGCACCCCGGACGAGGGAAGAGACTACTAACTACGATAAAAAGATCGTCCATAAAATGAACCGACCCGAGTGTCGGGCTGACAGGTGGAAAGTCCCCTGTCGTCGGTTTTAGGGGTGAGCGAAGAAGGTCAGAACGTCGACTCAGAACAAAAAGACCCTTCGAACCTCGGGGAACAGGGACACTCAGGCTCCGACTCGTGTGCCATTCACGTCTGACCCCCGAGGGACGCATCCCAAGGGAGGTCGTCCCTTAAGGGAGGAAGGGAAATCGTCGAGTCCGTGGGGCGTCGACAGAGGTCGTTCGGTCGCGGGAAGGGGACTCGGGGGCGCCAGGGTGTGACGCGTGTGGTCCTCCCAGCGCCCCCCTCCCCCAAGGACGTCGACTTTTCGGTTTATCGATGTTTAGTGTGGGTCATTTCGAGAAAGAGCACTCTCGACCTGTGTGAGGAAAAGACGAAAGCCAGTGAGAGACGACGGAAGTTCATCGACCCCAAAATGTGGTACGAAAATGTCCCAAACACTGACAGTAGACCTCCTCCTTATCAGATTGTTCGAAGAGGTCGTGTCGCAAGAGCGTAGACTTTGTGACTAGGTAGGAGACGAGGCACGGCGAGTGGACAGTGGGTCCACTGTGGGTCGACACTTCATCTTAACAGGGATTACTCTTACCCCTACTGGGGTGTGGAATGGGTACGTAAACCTTATTTGTCAGTGTGGAGATCGGTTCCAAGGTGCACCTGCTTCTGAGACTTAGACCCCGGGTCTCCGGCTCAGGGCAACCAGGACCTCCGACTCAGAGGAGTCAAGACCTCCCAGGGCCTCCGGCGTAGGGGAACCAGGGCCTTCGGTTCAGGAGACTCGGTTCGGGCAGAGTCACTGTGAGTCTGGGCGAAGTCCAACTCGTCCCCGGGGAGCCGTGTCGAGCGACGTCTCTGCTCGCCGCGACACTACTAGGAGCACCGGCAGAGAGAATAGACTCTCCCTTTGGCGCAGTTCTTACGCCCGACGTGTCGGGTGGTCGAGCACACCGCTCGAGGGACTTTGGTCTGTCGGGGAGGGCTTCTGCCACCGCACCAAAACTGATGAGTGATGAACCTCATCAAAAACCTTGAGTGGAGGGGTTGTTTGTGTAGGGTTTGTGTAGGTGTGCGCCTCGTTAAGGGGCACTTTTGCTCGACCTCTGACTCTCGGAGGACGCGCCGGGGTCGGCGTCCCTGCTGGGTGGGTCTTGGTCCCTGCCTCTCCCCTCTACGCCTGGACGAGGGACCCGCCCCTGTACCTTCCCCAGTGTGACCGAGTCCCTAGGAGCGGCCCCTGACACCCCACGTTTGGTGTAGGACCCACGGGTCCGCACCCCAGGGTCTCGTCCTTCCGTGGAGGGGAACTACCCTGACTTTTGAGTACCCCACCGTCCCCCGACATTCCTCGGACGGTCGTGGGTGTCTCGTTCCGTCCCAATGAAGACTTTGTCCACCCCCCACGTCTCGCTTCGGCGGACCCTGAGGCCGGCCCAAGAGGTCGACGGGGTCGCAGAGGGGCCGGACTCGGTCGCGGGTGGGGCCCGGGACACCGGGGCGTGAGCCCGGCCCTGGAGACGGCCCGTCCATCACGGCCCACCACTCCTCCTTCGGCCGAACCCGGGTTCGTCGCAGACTGGCCCGTTCCCGTCGGTGACTCCCGTGGGGTCCTCCGGTGCCCATATCTTCGCGGGTCGTCGGGCTCGTCCCGACCCTGGTGGCGGACGCGGACTGTGGAGGCCCTCGGGTGGGTCGGGAGGCCGAGGAGCGCCGAGACCCGACGCCCCGCTCCGCCCACGACCGCCCCTCGTGCATGAAGCTCCCGTCCCTCGGGGAGGACGGGCTGGGAGTCCGGAGGGGGTCATGCGGTCCTGGGCGGGGGGAGGGGCGACGACGACTCGTCCCTTCGGGGTCGAGTGTGGACCGAGACCGGGGTCGGGGATGTGGGGGCCGGGGTTCGGGGTGGAGGATGGTCCCACCATCGACGGTCGTGTGTACCCCCTCTGCACGGGGCACGAGTGTAGTCTATGTCACGGGGCGACCCGTGTGTGTCTGGCGTGTCCCTGTGGGGGAGTTGGTCTTATCCACTGACACTGTGGAACAAGGTGCGTCGGTTTCAGTTCGTCTTACTTTTCTGTCTCCTTACATAAAGTTTACCTTCTTATTCCCCCTTTGGGACCTTTTCGCTAATTCCTTTGTACATTAAACGGTCTTTTTCACACACTTTGTAATCGTCATTGTTGCGAGTGACTTAATCTCCTTTCTTCTCTACTGGTGTCAGTCTTAAAATTGTTCTTCATCTTTCGCATTCTTTCATGTAAGTCTTGCCGACTTGTGTTACTGCCCTTAATTTTTGGGTGGTCTTCCTTAATTGTCGTCTGGTCCACTAAGCCCTTTGTGTTCGCATTCCTTAGACCCTCCCTCTCGGGTCCTTATTTGGGTACGCGAATTAATAGATGGTGCTTCCTCCGTTCTTGTACTTTTCCTTCTTTCGGAGAAGTCATTGACCACGACCCTTTGGTCCTGTCGACGTACGCTCCCTTACTTTGATCTCGCGAGAGGTTTTGCCGTCGTCTTTATCTGAGCTCGACGTAACGTCCGGACTCCCATCCTGGCCTGCGGTGTCTTGGGGTCTCCTTTTGTGGCCGGCTTTTGTATGAGAAACTGTATTCAGCGTCGTCATAACAAAATCTAGGAATAGGATTTCCTTTATTTTACTTTTGGTTTGACCCGGATTAATTCGAATTTGCGTAAACGTGGCGTTTCCTTTGATGGCTTGTTTACCTTTCCGTTGAGTGACTTACGCCTTCCTATAGGCGTCTGCCGCACCGGTTATCCCAATCATAAGTCGTGCACATTGTCGAGTGTGTCGGGTCGTGGCTTTCTTGTTTGTTTGGTGTTGGTCTGACTTGTCACCCGACTGTGGCTCCTACCCTGCCGACCTACCGTAGTGCCTGGGCTGCCTGCACTCAGACTCACTTGAGGGCTTCTACGACTACCTGCCCCTCCGGACCGCACGACGCTAAGTACGCCAGTGTTTCTCAGCCTGTGCTGACTCGTTGACTTGACTTGACTTGCCTTCTTGACTCCTCCGCAAAAAGATTTCTCCTTTACGTTCACCGGTGGTCCGTGAACTTTTCTACGAGCAGTGAGTGGTGCTGCCTTTACGACTGGTCTTCGTGTTACTCCGGGTACTCTGTGGTGGAGAGTGGACAGTCTCCCGAAGTGGTCTTTCTGGTGTCTATTTACAGCCGTTCCTATACCTCTTTCCCCTGGGAACTTTCGGCACGTGTAGCCACGTTTAGATTTAACTACGTCGGTGACACCTTTCGTCATACCGCCGAGGAGTTTTTGGGTCCTTGTCTGAGTGACATACGAAGTCGCTAAGGTCAGGACCCGTGTATAGACTTTTTGGTAGTGGGTAGTAGGTAGTTAATCTTTGTCTGAATGACATACGAAGTCGTTAAGGTCAGGACCCGTGTATAGACTTTTTTGGCAGTGGGTAGTAGGTAGTTGTCTCCCTACCTGTTTCTTCTGTGTATATCTTTCTGTCTCTAAATACATCTATACATACACGCCTTATAATGAGTCAGTACTTTTTCCTACTTTAGAACGGTAAACCGTTTTTTTCCGTATCCGGATCTCCAATAATAGATTCACTTTATTCATTCTATCTGTTTTTGTGATATACGACGGTGAATACATTCCTTAGTTTTTTATATTTTGTTTTTTCACTTATATTCTTTTTTCTTTGTCTGAGTGTCTATGTCTCTTGTGTGGTCCCCAATCGTCACCCCTCTTCGTACCCCCTCCCCGCTCTCTCTCCTTCCCCTGGTTCTCCGCGGTTGATGACACATATTTCAGTCGCTCGAAGGTCCTATAGGACACGTCACGTCCCTTGTGTCGGTTACAGAGTGTCCCGAAGGGAGCACCGAGTCTACCATTTCTTAGACGGACGTCCCGTCCTCTGGGTCCACGTTAGGGTGCCACCCCTTCTGGGAGACCTCTTCCCTTACCGTTGGGTGAGGACAGAAGAACGGACCTCTTGAGGTGCCTGTCCTCTCGGACCCCTGATGTCAGGGACCCCATCTTCTCTCAGCCTGTACCGACGGTATAAATTATTCAAATTTACCGTATATTAGATATTTTTATTGCGTAGTGTACAATGTGTAGACTTTGACTATAATATAACATTCAGTCGATACGACGACGACGACGACGATTCAGTGAAGTCAGCACAGACTGAGACACGCTGGGGTGTCTGCCGTCGGGATACCTCGGGTTGGTCCGAGGAGGCAGGTACCCTAAGAGGTCCGTTCTTGTGATCTCACCCAACGGTAAAGGAAGAGGTTACGTACTTTCACTTTTCACTTTCACTTCAGTGAGTCAGCACAGGCTGAGAAACTCTGGGTACCTGACGTCGGGTGGTCCGAGGAGGCAGGTACCCTGAAAGGTCCGTTCTCGTGACCTCACCCCACGATAACGGAAGAGGCTTCAGTGGATATCAAGTTAAAATTTTTCTGTTTCTTACGAGGACAGGTTTACGGGGGTCTTCGATTAGAGTATGGACTTTATCGACAGTAGTCTCGTGTAATGAAACTTTTAAGTCCTACCGAAGTTGTCGGAACCAATTTTAACTTTACACAGTACATTTGATCGTCGGTGACGTCACGGTCCTGGGCTGAATGAGGTAGTCGTGGCCGACGAGGCTTCCTTCCTCGTCTTCACTCATCTGCCCTCCCTCGCCCCTCGACCCGCACCGGCGGTCCCTGCTACTGGTTCGTCCTCGCGTCCCGGGACTCCTGCCGTCGACTCTCCTTTCTCAGGTCGGTGCACCTAGAAGGAGGCCCGTCGGGTCGAGTCTGTCGCGACGACGGTCTCTGTCTTCGTCGGCCACACGACCGCAGCGTCCGACAGAAACGAGTTTGGCCCATTGTGGCTAGGGGCGTGCGCATCTCTCTTCTACTTTTTTTCTATGTCTCTATGTCGCGAATATTTCTCCTGTCTTCTACCTTCTTTGTAGAGTACGAAGTCCTTCGAATCAAAGAACTAGTGGAACGGTTATTGAGGACTCTTCTTTTGTTTCGTCCAAAATTTTTTACCTAAGATACGACAGAGGACTCAAAGAAATTTCTTCTTAAACGAACTCGGTACAAACTTATTTATCTGGATAAGGAGGATTAGGTTGGGTACAGGGGACTTCAAAGGAAGTAGACTCGGTTGAACTCGTAAAAGGGAATTTAAGGTCTTCCCCCTGCTTACACACTCTTTTTGTCGAATAGGTTCTAGTGAAATGACGTCTTAGAGAAAAGAGACTGAAGTAAGACCTGGTACTTTAAGTGCTCACCAAAACTGTCAGTCAACCATTCAAAAAGTTCAATTGTCAATAATGTCTCAAATCATGACCGGTCCTACGACGAATCGACAACAACGACTCAGGGAGTCAGCACAGGTCGAGAAACACTTAGTTACCTACCTTCGGGTGGTTCGAAGGGACAGGAAGTGGTAGAGGACCTCAAACAAGTCTAAGCATAGGTAACTCAGTGACTACGGTAGGTTGGTAAAGTAGGAGATGACGGGAGAAGAGAAGGACGGGAGTTGGACAGGGTCGTAGTCCCACAAAAGGTTACTCAGCCGAGAAATGTAGTCCATCGGTTTCATAACCTCGAAGTCGTAGTCAGGAAGGTTACTCATAAGTCCTGACTAAAGGAAATCTAACTGACCAACCTAGAGGAACGTCAGGTTCCCTGAGAGTTCTCAGAAGAGGTTGTGGTGTCAAGTTTTCGTAGTTAAGAAACTACGAGTCGGAAAAAATACCAGGTTGAGAGTGTAGGTATGAGCTATGATCTTTTTGGTATCGAAACTCAAATGTCTGGAAACGTCCGTTTCACTGCAGAGACGACAAATTGTCTAAAAATTATCCGAAAAACGGATTCAAACAGTATCGAAAGGGAGGTTCCTCGTTCACAGAAAATTAAAGTACCGACGTCAGTGGTAAGTGTCACTAAAACCTCGGGTTCTTTTATTTCAGACAGTGACAAAGGTAAAAAGGGGTAAAGCAAGATCCTACAACCAATCTTATAAACTGCTTTCTACAAAAGGAGATAGCCGGAGGGAAAAAGTCAAGAAATCACCTTAGTAATTCCCTGTTGTGTACCTTAAGAGTCGAGAGAACTCACCCTCGAGTTACATATGGAACGAATATGTCCTTCGGTTCTCGGAAACGTCTTTGCCTGTGTCCCCAGTTCTGAAGTCGGGGCGGCTACTCAAGGGGTCTGTTCTCACCAAGACCAAGGTGAAAAAGGGTCGAGGATGAAGTGTAAAAAGTACTTTTGTTGAATAGAACGACGTAGGACAATTTTAATGTGTGGTGTCTACCTACAGACGTTGTTCCTTCTGACAAATCGTAAAAGTAAGTGGTCCCCAAACAAACATAAACAATAATTGTGATTAGTAAACTAATAAATTTGTTTTGTGCTCCAAAGGGGTGTACTTAATTACGAATAGGATCTATGCTCTAAATATGTTTTTAAGTGTTTGTACTACGTTAAAGGGTCAGAATGTGTGACTTTGTCTTCGGATCGTAAACGGTTATAAAAAACGTATCACCGTCAAAATAATTCTCCTTTCGGAAATGAATTTTTTTTTTTTCGGATAAGGAGTATTGTTACTAGTATTCTACTATTAATCGGAAGAGAGAAGACACTGAGTACGAACTGATACTGCATCGAGAAAATTATATAGTAAATATAATAAGCAAAAATCTTTAGGTGATCACTAATGATAAAAGTATAGTTACAGACTTAAGTTAGGTACAATACTGAGAGCCTACACGGAAAGGTGCCTCAAAACGATTCTTGGTCCCTAAGTGAAGTACAGCTTTCTTCGACGAAGTGAGCCGAAAGGTGAGAACGGCACGATTCACCGAGTCAGCACAGGCTGAGAAACACTGGGGTACCTGACAGCGGGTGGTCTGACGAGACAGGAACCCCTAAGAGGTCCGTTCTCAGGACCTCACCCAACGGTAAAGGAGGAGGTCCCATAAAAGGCTTGGGTCCCTAACTTGGGTCCAGAAGTGACCGAGGAGGTGACGTCCGTCTGAGAAATGGTGACCCGGTGGACGACTATCGTAAACCCTCTTTAAGAGTTACCTCGGTCCTCGAGTCCCCAAGAAGACTGTATACCGCTCACTCGCAGGACCCCTTGTCACTCTCCGGAAGACTTTCCCTTGAACTCAATCTTTTGTGTGTACGACCAGAGACGGACGCTAAGGTCCGTGTCCCGAGGATTTTGAGATCACCAAACGACTCACTATTCTGACGGAAGGCAAGATTACCCCTCTGAGACCGACCCAAAGACCTACCCCGGACCAGTCGTCTTTCTTCTTTGATACCAATCTTCGAACCTCAAAAGTCGGGACTCGGGGTTGGAGGTCCCTTCCTGCTCCCCGACCTTCACCTCTCTTCTCACCTGGTACAGAGGTCACTCCTTCGGAGGGGGGTCCAGGGTACCATGTCGGAGAGACTCGAGGGCCCACCTTCTCGTCTCGGCGCATGGGTTGTCCCGACGTGGGGTCGAGTGCCCCTGCCTTCGAGGCCGAGAGCCCCCGGGGCCCGGACCGGCGCGCAGAGAAGGGGACCGACGGGTGGACACACGAAATAGGCCAGGAAATGATTGCGCCACTTGACTCGAGGCATTCGACGAGACCGTTTAATTGACTGGGGCTCCTCCCCACCGCTCTGGAGGCTAAACATCAACCCCGTTGGACCCGTGGGCGATGGACGGTAACCGTAGACTGTTCCCCCCGCTAGAGTACCCTGACTTGGGGAGTGGACACCCTAGACTGCGGCAGAGGTCCATCTGTCACAGCCTTGACTCCGACATCCTGGGGTCGGCCACAGGGTCCTGACGCACCACACCCCCTTTGGGTGTCCAAGTCCCTGTCTTTCATGGTCTCACCTCGCAAGGGAATCCCCTGGGTGCCTCTGTGTCCACACTTCTGACCCCAAAAAGGACGGTTCATCTGCGCGGAGTGACAGAAGACCCTGAAGTCGTCACTTTACTTCCTAGCTTTGTTAATGCTGCACTAATTCCTGTCGGGAATCCTTTCTTTGAATTGGTTTAGATGAAGTGACTTATCAAATGCTCAGTGGTTTGTCTAGTTCTTTTAGTCCAGCTCACTTTTACTACATCACTTCGCGTTCCTTAATTTCACCGGGCGAAGCGGAATAAAGGTCCACTTTGGGCCGGCTCTCGCGGAGGCCGAGGATTGACCCCCGCCTAATCGCGAGACCAAGTACGCGGTGTCCACTTACCCCGGCCCTGTCGTCGGACTTTTACTTGGGAGGTGTACTCGACGCCCAGCCACCCCTCGGACCGGAAGCCACGGCAAAGTCCCACGCGAGTCTGTGCACTAAAGACAGTGGGACGCCGACTCAGGGCGCGGGGCTCGTGAGCTGGAGCCGGTGTCCGCCCTTCGTGGGCGTCGTGCCGCCGGACCCCTACGCCCCTCTCCCCCGCCAGGCCGCCAAGTAGAGACCCGTAGAGTCGGAGCCTCTCTGCGACCACTCGTCCTTTGTGGCGGGGGAGGGCTTAGTTCGCGCCTGGGTCGGCGGTCGGGCCGCCCTCGGGTCGTGGGAGCGCCCTGGGGTCGCGGTCGTCGCCGACTGACGTGTAGTCCCCTCGGACTGTTCGAGACAGGGTAGTCTTCCGAGCGCAAAGTGACGCCTTCTCCCGGGAGGCGGGGGCAGACCGGAGACCGGCTGTGGGGACGGTGCCAGTGGTGGGTCTCACCCCGTTCCCCGTGTCGTGGATCGGTCCGCCGGTCCGGCCTCGTGAGCCTCCACGACCCCGACTCTTTGACGCTCTAAGACGAGGTAGGAACCCTTCTTTTGTCCGGTGCGGTCGAGAGGAGTGTAGGGGTGAGGGAGGTAGTCGACTCTGTTCAGTGCCTCTCTCCGGTCCGGGTCGACTATGGGGACGTGTGTCTCGGGGGTCGTGTGGTGGTGGTCCGTCGGGAGACCCGGACGTTTGGGCGGTGGAAGGGAGACAAAGGTCTCAAGTAAGACCCGGCACTAGCCGAGGGGATCTCTGCCGTATCAGAGAGTGGAAAGTTAACAAGGTAAACCCACTATTTTGAGTGACAGATGAGTATATTCGTCACTCACTTCACTTCACTTTCAGTGAGTAAGCACAGACTTAGAAGTGCTGGGACACCTGATATGTCAGGTACCCTAAGAGGTCCGGTCTTATGACCCATCGGAAAGGGAAGAGGTCCCCTAGAAGGGTTGGGTCCCTAGCTTGGGTCCAGAGGGCGTAACGTCCGTCTAAGAAATGGTCGACTCGGTGGTCCCTTAGGGTTAGTGTATTCGTTCCACAGAAAAAAAAAAAAATTCTACCTAAATTTTACACTCGTAGGAAACTGTTCTTCGTTTCATCTCTCTACTCTTTCCACTCTTCGTTTTCAATAGAGGAATCTCCTTTCATTCTTTAATAAAGATAGACATGTTACAAGATAATTTAGATTTTTATTTTAAATCTTTTTACGTACCTTTACACAAATTATTTTAAATTGTATTTTATGTGCACCTATATTTTCTCCAAAGGGTGCCGACTCGGGAGTGGGTGGGGCTCGTCCGTTGTGTCCTTCACTTCACCCCTGAATGACTTGTGCCTTTCCGGACCTCAAAAGTGAGGCGGCCGGGGAGGTGTGAACGCAGAAGACACGTCACCGACGAGTCGACACAGTGACGGGCTCCCACCGAAAACACGTCTCTTGTCTGACGGAGTCCCTGGACCAAATTTCGCTATAAATGATGCCAATCCTTGCTTTTAACCACGTCGGTGACACCTCTTGTCGTGCCTAGGAATCTTTTGACTTCTCGACGGCACACACACACACACACACACAAGACACACACACACCACACACATACACAAAATACACACATAAAACACACACAACACACACACAAACACACACACAAAACACACACACAAACACACACACACAAAACACACACCACACACATACACAAAACACACACATAAAACACACACACAAACACACACACAACACACACACAAAACACACACACAAAACACACACCACACACACATACACAAAACACACACACACCACACACACAAAACACACACACAAAACACACACCACACACACATACACAAAACACACACACACCACACACACAAAACACACACACACACACAAGACACACACACACCACACACACACAAAACACACACCACACACACATACANACACACACACACCACACACACACACAAAACACACACACACAAAACACACACCACACACATACACAAAACACACACATAAAACACACACACAAAATACACACACACACAAACACACACACACCACACACACACACAAAACACACACACACAAAATACACACCACACACATACACAAAACATACACAAAACACACACACCACACACACACAAAACACACACACACACAAGACACACACACACCGCACACACAAAACACACACCACACACACATACACAAAACACACACACAAAACACACACACCACACACACACACAAAACACACACACACACACAAGACACACACACACCACACACACACAAAACACACACCACACACACATACACAAAACACACACACAACACACACACACAAGACACACACACACCACACACACACAAAACACACACCACACACACATACACAAAACACACACACAAAACACACACACACACACACCACACACGAGGGCACAACTAGCGAGTCAGTACAGGCTGAGGAACGTCGAGGTGCCTGAGGTCGGGTGGTCCGAGACAGGTGCCCGAACACGTCCGAGACAGGTCATCTTGAGAGGTAAGACGACCTCACCCGTCGGTAAGAGGTCCCCTAGAAAGACTGGGTCCCCGACTTGGGGTCAGAGGACGTAACATCCGTCTAAGAAATGACAGACTCGGTGGTCCCTTCGGGGTACTGGGTTGTTAGAACGAGTACCCGTAATTAAGACTCCTTTGGTATTAAGGTTTTTTATGTGTGTGGGCTACAAGTGTCGTCGTGATAGATGTTATAAGTCCGTCCCCTTCGCGAGATTTACGGGTAGTCGTCTCCTCATTCGTTTCTACACACGTGTGTTTGTTGCCTATAATGAGTCGGTATTTTTCTTACTTTGTTAGGGTAGACGTTGTTGTACCTACCCGGCTCTCCGAAGGGACCCCCGAGTCTACCATTTCTTAGGTGGACGTCACGTCCTCTGGACCCAAGTCAGGAACCACCCCTTCTCGGGGATGTCTACTAGTGTGTTTCGACTCATTCAGTCTGTCTTTCTGTTTATTACATACTACAGTGAATATAAGTCTTAGACTTTTTTTTACTATGTTTACTTGAATAAATGTTTTGTCTTTGTCTGAGTGTCTGAAGTTTTGGTTTGAGTATCAAATGTTTTCCCCTCTGTCCCGGGTCACTCCCCGTGTAGTCCTCGACCCTCGAGTGTGTGTGTGTGACGATGTATATTGTGTCTGGTAGTCGTACCGGGGTGACGCGTTGTCAATCGCGATACTTTGTGAGGTGTTATCGGGTAGACCTTTTTCCTAGGCTTCTTTTTACCTATCTGTAGACACGTAATGCCTTAGCAGACCGACACGAGGACTTTGATTGCGTTGAAACATTTAGTTGATATTACATTTTACCCTGTCAACCCTTCTAGTACTTACCTGTCAATATGATTTCACCTATTGGTTGTCCTTGGATGGTAGGTCGTGCACCCTGAGACGAGTCACAATACACCCTCGTTCCTATCCGCCCTTCAAACCCCCTTTTTCCTATACACATATACATACCGACTCAGGGAAACGACAGGTGGACTTTAATGGTGTCATAACAATTAGCCCCGTTTCCGTTGGGTGAGGTCATGAGAACGGACCTTTTAGGGTACCTGTCTCTTCGGACCATCCGATGTCAGCTACCCCAGTGTTTCTCATCCTGTGCTGACTAGTTGAAGTGAAAGTGGGGTTATGTTTTATTTTTCAAATTTCCAACCCCCCTTCTTTTCTCATTCAGAGTTATTTGGCAACGACAAGAACGTTTTTTTATTTATTTATTTTACTTTTCTATAAATAACATAATTATCTGTGTATTCTTTCAGTGTTTGAATTTTAGGATTTTAAGGGAACCTAAATTCAGACTAAACTTTCATAGTAATAAGGTAAATATTTGTGGAATATTTCAATCTCCTTAGTAGAAGGTCAAAAAGAGAATAGTCAATTACTAAAAGAATCTGTAGTCAAAATGAATGTTGTGTCACTTGTTTTAAAAGAATTTTAGACTCTGCCACCCAGGCTGCGATAGACCTCAAGAATAAACATTCGAGACGGAGACACTCTTATATGAGGAGGTTGTTCTTTTTGAATGGGGGCACAAAACTGTTAGAGAACGTTTCTAGAGACTTTATTATACTTTCGTGGCACAGAGTCCGTCCGAAAACGACTGTATTACGACGAGTTTGTTGGAAGGTTCAAAGTGTCACTTTTATCATTCACACACAGGACGACCCCCACACGACAAGTCGTCCAGAGACGAAGTCCGACGCCCAAGTCGGGGGAGACGAGGCCCCTCAAAATGTGGGCCTCAAGGGGCGTCCTTCCCGGTCCTTCACAGGGGTGGTTAGGCGTCTCGTCTCCGGCGAGTCCCGTGTCTTCCTGTCCAGGAGTCTTCCTCCCACCCCACCAGACCGGTGCGGGTACACAGTTAGCCCTGGTGGAGGTCTCAGTTGGCTCCCTGGCTTTCGTAGACTAGCGATTCCTCTCGGAAAATTTGGCTGTTCTAAGTATTGTGGGTTACTTCCTTTAACAGTCTTGGAACAATCTATGACCATAGATCTATGTTCATCTATGTTAATCTATGTTCATAGATCTATGAAGGATCTATGACGTCCTTCCTTCGTCTTTAGGTTCCTTTTTCAATTTGGATGTAGTCCTTACTTGTTTCGATTTGGGGAGAGGCGGACGTTGTCTAGTTCGGTTCTTTTGTCCTAGACACTTTGTACTATTTATTTGACATTTAATCACAGATACTTTGTTTAACGAAAGATTTCCGTTTCTGAAGACGAGACAGTGAATCTTGTTGTTAGTTTGCAAATACCTTTTATCAGTTTTCACTCAAAAGTTCTTTTTAGGAATTACTTAAATGACCTACTACGTAAAGATGGTCTCAGATTCCTGTTACTTTCCTCGGCCTCTCTGTTGCTCGTCCCCGAATTTTATTTTCGGTTAATACGTCAAACTTCTTGTTTTAGAATATAGTGATAAGTTTCTCATTTCTTTCTAAGGTTAATTTCCGTAAAAATTTCTCATTTTACTCTTGGGTTGGGCGTCTTTACTTTTCCTTCACCGTTTTCGACTTAAGTCTCTTTTATGTTTATGACTTTACAAAAGTAATAAATCTTTTTCTTTATTTGACATTGCCTAAAAAGGAACGACTTATAAAAGGTCGAAACTCCCTTGTGTTTCCAACTTACGAACCGTCTCAGTTCTCTCTTCCCTCAGAAGGTCCGACCGAAGTACTCCGGGAGCTGTGCGCCTACGACCAGAGGAACAACGACAAGTCCGGGAGTCAGCACAGACTGAGAAACGCTGGGATACCTGACGTCGGGCGGACCGAGGAGACAGGTACCCTGAGAGGTCCCTTCTTGCGACGTCTCCGGCGGCAAAGGAGGAGGTCCCGTAGAGGGGCTGGGCCCCACCTTGGGCTCCGAGAGACAACGGACGTAACCGTCCGTCCAAGAAGTGACGACTCGGGGGACCCTTCGGGATTTGTCGAGAAATTCTTGTACTACCAAAGTCCTTCAAAACACAAAAGACGTTGCTCGTCGTAAGGATGGTGTTATTCTTTTTTGCTATTATTACAAGAAAATTTCTCATCTCGCCCTCCCCCTCTTGGAAAAGACCTCCTGCGACCCTCGACGTCTAAGCGTACAGGGCACGACTACTGGCCCCTTCGCTCAAGAAAGTGAAGGACCGGATGGCCGCGTAGAAACTTCCTTCTCCACCGAGTGTGCCTCTGTGCGTCCAAGAGAGGGCTAGTGCCGGACGGGCACAGAAGCGACATGAGTCCGCCCACCATCCCACTAGGGACAGCAGAGGGGAAGCTCTACGAGGACCTTACCGCCTGGGGCCGGAGGGACGGACCCGAGACCCAGCTGTGGAGGTGTCCGGGCGAAGAGCAGAACAGAGGTTCGCCCCTCCAGAAGTCGCCTGTGTGCGGGATTGCCCCGTAGGCCCACAGCGCGGGGACTCGAAGCCAGCGGGGACGCGAACCCTCCGTCGGCGCCAGACGCGTCGGGGACCCCCACTGTCCTGTCGGAGCAAAAGAGGAGAGACGAATTTGTTCGCGCTCCAAGAGCCTATAAATCGGTGGAGTAAGATCAGGGGAAACTGGTGTCCGAAGGTCCAGGAGGTCGAGCCGGAGCCGGTCCGACCCTGCTCCGAGTCCTGGGGTGCGGGTGTCCTGCCCTTCGCGGGCGTCGGTGCGGCCCGGTCCGCGACGTGGGCTTCCCAGGGTCCGGAGCGACGCAGTGGCGAGCCGGCGTGTCGGAGAGGTCTTTTCCGACAAGAGACGAAACATTGTGTCGCACGCACGACACGTGCTTAAAATGTGTTTTGTAGTACAACGGCCCTCCTGGGAGACGGGCCCCGTAAATGTCGTCCATCCCCGTGGCGCATGACCTTTCCCGCGTCAAATTTACGTAGGCGGCAGAAGGAAACAGACCAGACGGACGAATTGCCGTGTTAAAAATTTGATTGTTTCAAGGTTCGTTGGGGTCCCCACATTACACTTCCGGAACCGACGTCAGTGCCCCCGCCCGAACCTTCGGACCAAGGAAAGTAGGACACCGGGGCTCTCAGGGCCGGACCTGCGGGCCGGACCTGCGGGCCGTCGCCCCGAGCCCTCGCGCCTCGCTAAGGGGTCGCGGTCACGCCGCTGAACCGTCCGGGAGAGGATAATCACTACTTTTTACCAATAAAGGTGGGTTAATTAATGGAGCCTCTAGCGGGAGCGAGGTTAATGTTTTCATAACTCCACGGTCGGACGCAGTAATTCAAAGTATGGCGGTTTAATTCTCGTGTACCAAAAGGAGTTAATGGCAGAGGTCGGCGACGAAGACGCAACTAAACGTGACCATGCAAAATAACCAGACAAAGACGCCAAACGCCTTTCCTGGAGTAAACCACCACCGGCTTATGTCTGGTCTGGAGGACGGGGCCGTCCCAGGGTTCCTCGTGCGTCAAACCCTCAATAGCCCTCTGCACGAATATCACTCCCACTAAGACCAACCCAAATTAATACACTTCAACCCTCCCCCTCTGCGCCACGGGGGTGTCGACCGTCCGAGGACGTTTTCCCCCCGGGCCACTGTCGGCTCCCCGTCCTGTGCACTGGGCGGGACGGCAATCGGTGCACGGGGGGAATACCCCGGGAGATACAGTGACTGTGCGCCTACAGTGCCCCCTTTACAGTGGTGCTTTTATAAGACGCAGCCCTTAATCAATAGGGCAGCACTACTACACAGGCAGCAAAGTGTCGTCGATAAAATTCGAAGACAGGAAAAAGTCTCAGTCGAGAGTTAATAGGCAGCGTTCTCTTCCAGTCACCGTCCTCGCTTGGACTGCCCTCGGGCCGACTGTCCGTTAATTTTCGTCGCTTGCAAACCGAAATTTTACTTGGCGTGACACTTTTGTTCGTCTTCTGACGACGGCCAATAATTTCGTGGCTTTAAGATTTAACGTGAAAATTTGACAATGTTTGTTGGATAGACGTGCGACTGAAATTTTGGTTTACCACTTTTTGGTTGGTTCGAGAGTGGGGTGTCAGGTTCGCGTGTAAGGGACCCTTTCACAATCACCGAGTCAGGACAGGCTGAGAGACACCGGGGAACCTGACGTCGGGCGGTCCGAGGAGACAGGTACCGTAAGGGGTCCGTTGTTATGACCTCACCCAACGGTGCGGGAGGAGGTCCCCTAGAAGGACTGGGGTCCCAACTTGGACCCAGAGGCCGTAACGTCCGTCTAAGAAATGGTAGACTCAGTGGTTCCTTCGGGAAAGGGACCCTTTCTGGCGACGACTGACAACGACCATCGTCAAGCAGGTCAATAACAATGGAAGTGTAGAGGGTTGTTATACAGATATCTGAAGGGTGAGGACCCCACCCTCTGCACTGGAGTCGCGCAAAGGTTATGCCGAGGGAGAAGTGCAGACTAGTGACACCGAGGACGTCACTGGGGCAGCCGTGAGATGTAGTATCTCAGTCGTAAGATGAAGAACAAGGTAATTGACACCTCATTTATAAACAAAGGGATTTAGTGCCGTACTCTAGGACTGTGGGGAGTACCGAGGTAGTTGAGTAGATAGAGGGCGGGTGGAGGGTTTAAGAGAAGTATAAAATGAAAATATAGGAGTTTACTCTATTGTAAATATAAGATAAGTCACGTCAAGTCAGCGAGTCAGCACAGACTGAGAGACGCTGGGGTACTTAGCGTCGTACGGTCCGGAGGGACAGGTAGTGGTTGAGGGTCTCAAGTGAGTCTGAGTGCAGGTAGCTCAACCACTACGGTAGGTCGGTAGAGTAGGAGACAGCAGGGGAAGAGGAGGACGGGAGTTAGGGAGGGTCGTCGTCCCAGAAAAGGTTTCTCAGTTGAGAAACGTACTCCACCGGTTTCATGACCTCAAAGTCGAAGTCGTAGTAAGGAAGGTTTCTTTAGGGTCCCGACTAGAGGAAATCTTACCTGACCAACCTGGAGGAACGTCAGGTTCCCTGGGAGTTCTCAGAAGAGGTTGTGGTGTCAAGTTTTCGTAGTCAAGAAACCGGGAGTCGGAAGAAGTGTCAGGTTGAGAGTGTAGGTATCTACTGGTGACCTTTTTGGTATCGGAACTGATCTGCCTGGAATCAGCCATTTCATTACAGAGACGAAAATTTATATGATAGATCCAACCAGTATTGAAAAGAAGGTTCCTCGTTCGCAGAAAATTAAAGTACAGACGTTAGTGGTAGACGTCACTAAAACCTTGGGTTTTTTTATTTCAGACTGTGACAAAGGTGACAAAGGGGTAGATAAAGGGTACTTCACTACCCTGGTCTACGGTACTAGAAACAAAAGACCTACAACTCGAAATTCGGTTGAAAAAGTGAGAGAAGAAAGTGAAAGTAGTTCCCCGAAAAATCGAGGAGAAGTGAAAGACGGTATTCCCACCACAGTAGACGTATAGACTCCAATAACTATAAAGAGGGTCGTTAGAACAAGGTCGAACACGAAGTAGATCGGGTCGCAAAGAGTACTACATGAGACGTATATTCAATTTATTCGTACCACTGTTATATGTCGGAACTACATGAGGAAAAGGATAAACCTTGGTCAGACAACAAGGTACAGGTCAAGATTGACAACGAAGGACCGGATGTATGTCCAAAGAGTTCTCCGTCCAGTTCACCAGACCATAAGGGTAGAGAGAGTCTTAAAAGGTGTCAAATAACACTAGGTGTGTCAGTTTCCGAAACCTCATTAGTTATTTCGTCTTTATCTACAAAAAGACCTTGAGAGAACGAAAAAGTTACTAGGTCGCCTACAACTGTCAAACTAGAGACCAAGGAGACGGAAAAGATTTTGGTCGAATTTGTAGTGTATTAGTATTGATTCTTAAGAGACTAAAGATAGACCGACTAAGATTTCGTACTTTTTAGTTCCTTGGTATAAGTGTAATACCTGAAACATACGATGGACCGCTTCACCTTAGTGTGTGAAATTAAGACAGGCGAACGAAAGTGTCGAGAAACAGAGGGGGCTTTCGAACGGAACAAAAAGGACGTAATTGACGAAGTCGGAACTAGACACACGAGTCAACGAATCACAATACGTCTGGGAGTGTTGGGGGACCTGACGTCGGGCGGTCCGAGGAGACAGGCACCCTAAGAGGCCCGCTCTCATAACCTTACCCAACGGTACGGGAGGAGACCCCTGGAAGGGTCGGGCCCCTAGTTCAGGTTCGGAGGACGAACCGTCCACCCGAGAGACGGTTGCTTGGTGGCCCCTCGGGTGTCCTGTGGTAAGTGACCCGATCCCGGGTGGGAGTACTGGAGTGACACTGGGCTAGGGAAGGTGTTTCTGCGACGAAAGCTTCTTCCGATGTGAGTCTCCAGGACCCCCGATCCTGAAGGTGTACGCCTGACCCCCTTCCCCTGTGTCAGTTAGGTATTGTGGGAGGACTTGTCGTTGTCGTTGCGGGAGGAGCGAGAAGGGAGTTCGGGCGGGACTCTGGGGCGGGGGACGGAGGACGGGGACTCTGCGGGGGTGACCCCGGACACAGAGTCTCCGACGAGACGGTCCGCGGACCGGAAGGCGGAGGTCGTGAACCGAACTTGCAAAAGGCTCTGCGCGTAGGTCGGGAAGTCGTTAAACGACCACGGTCAACGGGAGGATAGTAACGACAAGTCAGTGATTCAGCACAGGTCGTGAAGCGCTGGGGCCCCTGACGTCGTGTGGTTCGAAGGGACAGGAAGTGGTAGAGGGCCTCAAACGAGTTTGGGTACAGGTAGCTCAGGCACCACGGTAGGTTGGTAGAGTAGGAGACAGTGGGGGAAGAGGAGGACGGAAGTCAGAAAGGGTCGTAGTCCCAAAAAGGTCACTCGACCGAGAAACGTAGTCCACTGGTTTCATAACCTCGAAGTCGAAGTCGTAGTCAGGAAGGTTCCTTATTTTTAAGTCTCAACTAAAGGGAATCTTACCTGACCAACCTGGAAGAACGTCAGGTTCCCTGAGAGTTCTCAGAAGAGGTCGTGGTGTCAAGCTTCCGTAGTAAAGAAACCGAGAGTCAGAAAAAATGATAGGTCGAGAGTGCGGACATGTACGGATCCCGAAGGGACCTCCGAGTCTCCCATTTCGCAGACGGACGTTACGCCCTCTGGGTCCAAACTAGGGACCCAGCCCTTCTAGGGGACCTCTTCCTTTACCGTTGGGTGAGGACACAAGAACGGACTTTTTAGTCAGGTACCCCAGTGTTTCTTAACCTGTGCTGACTCGTTGAAGGAAAAGAAACCGATATGTCCGGAAACAACCGTTTCATTACAGAGACGAAAAATTATGCGATAGATACAACCAGTATCGAAAAGAAGGTTCCTCGTTTACAGGAAATTAAAGTACCGACGTCAGTGGTAGACGTCACTAAAACCTCGGGTCCTTTTATTTCAGAGAGTGACAAAGGTGACAAAGGGGTAGATAAACGGTACTTCACTACCCTGGCCTACGGTACTAGAAGCACAAAACTTACAACTCAAAATTCGGTCGAAAAAGCGAGAGGAGAAAGTCAAAGTAATTCTCCAAGAAATCGAGGAGAAGCGAAAGACGGTATTCCCACCACAATGGACGTATAGACTCCAATAACTATAAAGAGGGTCGTTAGAACTAAGGTCGAACACGAAGAAGTAATTTATACATTTAATTAATTTACAATACGTTAGAGTACTTGTACTTCTCTCCCAAAAAAAAAAAAAATTACTTTTAGTTCAATTTACGAGCCCCTTTCGAACGATCGTCCTTTTTACTGACTTTGTGAATGGCACTTTAATTATAACCTATTTTATTGGTCCTTTTACCCCTCACTAGGAGTCTGAGACCTGGGAGTCTCCCACAACGGGTATGAGTCTTCGAGAGTTAGGAGGACTTCCTTCGGTTCGACATTTATCTCCAGTCACAGGAGCCGTGGGCTGAGGTCATGAGAACGGACCTTTTAGGGTACCTGCCACCTCGGACCACCCGACGTCAGGTACCCTAACGCTTTTCAGCCTGTGGTGACTCGTTTAAGTGAAATTGTAAAGTGAAAGTACGTAACCTCTTCCTTTACCGTTGGGTGAAGTCACAAGAACGGACCTCTTAGGGTCCCTGTCCCCTCGGACCATCCGACGGTAGACACCCCAGCGTGTCTCAACCTGTGCTGACTTAGCTGGATCGTCGTCGTCGTCGTCGTCGTAAGGAACCGTTTGTTCTTTCAGACGGGGAGAGGTCGGACGTCTGGATAGGAGTCTCTGGACCCGAGGTGCACTCGTCCCGGGTGTAAGTACACCTTCCCTCTACTTTGGAACCCCAAAGTGTGACGAGAGAAGAAGGGTCGGAGGGCACGATCTGAGGTCGGAACTCAGGGCGTAGTCGGGGTGCGGGGAGTGGTCCCCGAGCCCGTAGTGTGCACACGTCCCCTGACTCGGGGCGAAGCCTCCGGTTCCCGTGGTGGCGAGTGGGGAGGTTCTCCTCGTCCGGCTGGGTGCCTCCCTGGTCTTGACTGGGTCCGTACAGGGACCCCGTGTCAGATAGCCTACTTTCACAGCCAGTCTTCAAGCGTGTCAGTCTCCAGGTGGAACGGAAGGGACACAGAGTCGAGGAGGAGGTTCGGGGGGTGGACCGAAAGGACGGGGCTTAGGATACAGTCAAAGGGGTCCTTAAGGTCCCTTCGACCCTGTACCGTATCGACGGACAGATGGCTCCGGCACGTCGTTCCCTCCCCCCACGTAGATGGGCCCGTCCTGCAGCGTCCGAGTCACTTGGGTCCTCGTTCCCTCTGCCTGCCCCGGGGACGGGAGACCTCCACGGGCGTTTGTAAATACCTCGTGGACAACTCACACAGGGTGTCCGCTGGTTCAGCCCCATATGTCAGTCGGTCCTACCTGCGGTGAGAGAGCCTCGGGTGTCTGGTGGTGTCTGAGTCCTTTACCTTCGGTTGTGTCACCCGGCACCCCGGTCCCCCGAGCCCCCCGAACAACTGCGGAGGACCGGCGTAGGGAAGGACCCCGAGGGGCCCAACGGGCTCTACGTCGGCCCTGGGGCTGGGGGTTCACTCTTCGAGTCGTTCACCGTGTCGAAGGACCTCCACGTCCTGAGGGACCCCCAGGCCCGGCTCCAAGGAAATAGTTATCGTCCAACTTTGTGGCACAGGATTGGTGTGTCAGTCCTGTCTCCCGTTCTCCACCTGGTTAGAGAAACCAATTTGTGGAGGGAACTAAAAACCTTAGTTTTTAGACACAGGTTTTGAGAACTCCTTTTGTTTTGGACAGGAATCTTTCAAACCTTGTTGACTTTATTGTTTAGAAACCTTTACTGGGTAATTTGGAGGAGTGGTTGTACATCGACGGAATAGACGGTGTGACGGAGCAAAGGGAGGGTCGAAAGTATTTTATTTAAGTGTATATTCATATATATATATATATGCTGACAGGACTACCGAGTCACGATTTCTTGGGCGGAGGGTCACGCCCTCTGCATCCTCTGTGTCCGAACTAGGGACCCAGTCTCTCAAGGAGCCCTTTTTCTTTGCCGTTGGACGAGATCATAAGAGTGGACCTTTAGGGTGTCTATTTCCTCGGACTGCACGACGTTAGGTGCCCCAACGTTCTCGGTGTGCACTGATTCGTACTTGTGTGCCGGTTCGCATTCATACATACACACATATACCAAACATATTTACAAGCACATATACGTGTGTATACGGTCACACGTATGTCTGTGTTTGTGCCCTAACAACATTTGGCTGTCCAGGATGACTGTGTTAGCAGACAGAGCGAAAAGAACGTTGTGGCGTCACAGAGACCTGTACGGGGGAGTCTGTGCCCAGGGGACGACCCCTGTTAGGCGGGAGACCAAGTGGCATAAATCAAATTGTGGCGGGACGAGAATGTTTTCACCCGACAAGGGTCGGAAGGCGGTCATATTTAATATGACCCTACTCACCCTAAAAAAAAAAGGAAGAAAAAGATCTTCCCCTTAGTGGTCCAGTTTCGGTGACGTGTTTCGAGGGAACTAGTGCCGAGCCTTACGAAAGGTAATTTGCACCGGACTAACTGTGTGGGTGGGTGGTGGGCCAGTGTTTTCCCGGCAAGAGCGACGAGGCAGTGGTCGACTGACGGGGTGGTTTCGACTTACGCACAGTCGGGCTGCCCGCTTTTGGCCGTAAAAGTAAAACACGCCGACGGCAAGACACTGAAACGACCAGAGACCCGCGTCCCTCCGGCGTACACACGTTTGGACATACACACAACTAGACTGGTGAGTATAGGGAACATAAACCAAAAGTACCAAAAGAAGGACCGAAATACTTTTATTAACCGTTAATTACAAGGCCAGGAACGTATTGTACAAAATTTACCTTAGTTAATTTCTCCTTTTCTAAACTGAGGTACGCAGGGGGGTTCGTAGTGTGGAACGTAACTGTCTCTGTAAATTTTCCAGTTCCGCTGAAGTTTCAGTCCGAAGTAAACCTACCTGACGGTGGTGTTTCGTCGCGTCGACATCTGACGAGGGGACCGAAACTTTACTCGATCTTAAGACTGAAGAATTTACAGTCGGAGTATTTTAGTGAGGAAGTCTGTTTTCGTCCACGTCAGTCGTAAGTTGTCTACGAGAGAAGCGACACTACTGCACACGGGAACTCGAAGTCAGAGTGTTTCCTGGTGTGAGCCCAGAACAGGTATTTTCGAACTTTATTTCCGTTACTACTTAAAGTTCAAGAGACAGTAAACGAGAGAAATTTAAGGTAAGTCGGTGAATAAAGGTTAAGGTCAGTAAAACCTACTTTTCTAGTTTTGGTGACTGTTAAAGCCACGTCCACTTTACCTCTGAGTGTCTAGAAAGTAGGATTTTGTCGGCGGGGGAGGGTGAACCCCAGTCCCCAATACACTGGAGTCGAGGAGAGTGTCCAGGTGAGGACCTGGGGACCGGGACCAGTCCGATCCTTCTGGTCCTCCCGACCAGTCTCCCTTTACCCTCTCCGACGTCCCCAGCAGGGGCACTGTCAGACAGAGGTTGTCCTGACTCACAGGGCCCAAGTTCGTGTCACTGCACTCCGGTCACTTTCGACTAGGGAATGACAGTGCGGGCTCCGGGAAGGGTTGAAACCCCTCCTGTAGGGGGGACGACTTCACGGGTCCCGGTCCACACTTGTGTGGTCCGACCGTCGAGGCAGTCCACGGCCGGTCGACCAATCAGTGGGCCCCTGAAGTAAAGGAGTAGACATCTTACCCCTGTGTTTTCTTCGTAGAGCGACCTCCACTTCCTGACCCAATACGGGTACTCGTCCTCCGAGCGACTCGGTCCTTCTGGAGTCCCCGCCACCCGAGGGAGGGTCGAGGGAGGGTCGAGGGAGGGTCGGGGAGAGGTGCCTGTGCCCTGCGAAGGGTGGGTGTTCGTCCGCACACTCCCGTCGTAAAGTAGTGCCGGGCACATATTCCGTAAAGACTGTTATCTCGGACTGCTACTTCGTCCAGATCCGGAGCGACACAGCCTTGTGGCGTCCTGGTCACTCCACTGGAGGGGTCGCACCCGTGTCCCTTTGCCATCCGCTGTGTCCCGCCGGGTGGGTCCGGTCCGACGTCTGTGACGCAGGCGACTCCGCGGGGGACCTGTGGTCCGTGGCGGGCCACTCTGTCTGTCCCATTGTCACTCCGACTCCGGACCGTCCGCTGCGGGTCCGGGGGGTGGGGGTGCCGACGGACCCCCTTCGGCCGGACAGTAGACGTCGTCTCCTGGGCGGTCCGGGGTTCCTCCGACGTTGGGGGAGTGTGGAATGACGGCCCTTCACTGAAAGACTAAACTGTGTGATTTTCGTCCAAGGCCGCTCCGAGGAGAGGTCACCTGACCTTGGCCCCTCCGAGGAGAGGTCACCTAACCTCAAGACCGCTCCGAGGAGAGGTCACCTAACCTTGGCCCCTCACTGTCCGGACGGGGGGGAGGGGCGACGGGTGTGCCGACCTTCCTCGGAAGGTCTCCTCCGCCCCCTCCCCGCCGAGATGACCTTGGAATCCCAGGGGTCTGTGACAGCCCACTCTGACCCTACGACGAAGGGACTCAGGAGCTCACCAATTGTGACTTTTGTCGCCCCGAGATACTTACACCAGGGGTCGGTCGGGGGGTGTCTCGGGACCGGGACGGGGAGGGCCCAGGTCGGGCGCGGACCAGACGGTAGGGACGGGTCGGTCGACCGTCTGTCGGGACGTCGACGGGTCGGGGGTGGACGGGTCGGGGGTGGACGGGTCGGGGGTGGACGGGTCGGGGGTGGACGGGTAGGACACGCCCGTCTCTTGCTACGGTGTGCGCGGCCGCTCAGTCGCCCGCCGGTCGTCTCCCGCGCGCCCGGCCTCGGCGAGGGTCCGGGCGACGGGCGAGCTCCCTGGGCCCGGGCTGGCGGGGCGCCCGGGGCCTGGGCGGGCGGCGCCCCACGCGCGGGCGTCGAGAAAGCCCGGCGAGCCCGGCGGGCCCCCGCGCCTCCCCCTCGGCGCGCTCCGACCCCGCAAACACGGTGGACAACCGGGGCGCGGGCGTGACGTGCGCGCCCTCGGGTCGGCGACGCCGCCCTTGCCCCACGTCTGCGCCCCGGGGTGGGCTCTCCCGGACAGGCCCCGCGGGGGTCGGGTCCTGCACGGCCCTGTCGACTGGTCGGCGTCTACGGAATCCTCTCCCGACCAATCTTCCTGAGCGGGCTTATTTCTGCATAAAGGAAAGTTGTGACGTTATAAAGAGTCCCCCTCCCTTAAATTACAATACATCGCGATCGTTTAACTAATCGACAAAAAAAAAAAAGGGGAGTTCAAGGTCAAAGCTGATCGTACATAATAAAAGTATCGTTTATTTATTGTCACTGTTTATAATTATACATGTAGAGTAAAGGATGGGTGTAAATAAAAATGGAAGAAAAATTTCTTGGGTGGAAAATTTTGCGCATTCGATGTTCTCCTCGCACATTTGGTGTACTCGACCTGTCTATGTCTCTCGATGCACCCCGAGTCTGCCTGTTCGTTATTAAAAATGTTGGTTAAACCGGTCTGCATTGGAAAAGATGTAAATAGACAGAACAGAATCTCCTCCACGAACAACCTTCCATGTGTCTTAAAGCAGACTTGTTGTACAACGTTGGACCGGAGGATTTGTGGATCTTTCTACTACCCCTCGGGTTAAAGCAAGAGTTCGGTCTCGGACACAAGACTAATCTTCCTTTTGGTCCAAGGGGTCCTTGTCTTCCTCGGCCGACGAGGCAGGTGTGCCTTCTAGGCACGCTGTGTGGTAGGTACACTAGTCCCCGAAAAATCGTGATAAAAGAGACAAATTAAAAAACTACACCTGACAAAAATTTCAGGTGACAAAAAAAATGTCACCGGTTATGACATTGTTAGACTTATGTCATAACGAAGACAGAACTCAGAACCAATAGAACCGGTACTCCGTACACCCTAGTATCGAGGGGTTGACCCTAACTCGGGAATCGGGAACATATCCTTCCACTCCTGAATTGGTGACCTGGTGACCCCTTCAGGACATCGTAGGATCAAAGTGTGTGTCTGCGTGTGCATGTACGTGTGTGTGTGCACCTTTTCCGAGATTTCTGTCGTCGCCGGGAGGATCATTGCCCCTGTCTTCTACGCACCCACTTTACGTGCGTGAGGAGAGAGCGTCCGTCTGGTCGTGGAGTGCGTTAAGTGGGAGGAAAGGGGAACAGACGTCCCACCGGGTGCGGGAGTGAAAGGCAGTCCTTTGTTTGTCCTGAACGGAGTCGCTTTCACGAGAGTGGGCCCACTCGTTTACAAGAGATCATGAAGACAAATAACCGTATATCAAACAAACATGTTGAAATATGTACTCGACTTATTTAAATCGACAAATAACACTTTCGCGTTGGAGAAATACTGAGTGTTTTTAGACCATTCCTCTGGAACGGGCACACTTGCACTCCTCACCTCTGTCCGTCTCCTGCGGGGGAGACAAAACATAAAATATGCGTGGGTATACCGATAAAGGTCGCCTCGTATATGCATAGGATACAGTCTACGTAAATGTAGTATTATAATGCATATATTTCGGTTTGATACTCTTCCCGCCTGTCTCAAGTCCCCTAGTCCTTTTCCCCCTGCCACGACAAACCGACTCTCATACAGGTGACACTTAGGTCTAGGTCACAGAATTGGCCTCGGATTTCTACGGTCCGCGACTCACGGTTGTCATTAAGTGTATGTCGTGAAAGTCATCGTGGAGGGGGTGCGTGGTCGTCTATTTCCCCTCCGTTGTATAAGGTCGGCAGGACTGTCTCGTGGACCAGTCTCAGACCACTACTCTGAGGTGCTTTCAGAGGACATTTTGCCGAGTCGTCTGCGACTATCATAGCGTACCTTTCCGTCAAAAGATCTTGGCACACCCCTCGTCTGTCTTTGCAGACGGATGTCGGACCCTCAAAACTAGAATCCTTATTTCTCTTCAAGATCTCTGTCGACCTTTACAACTCCTTTCATTTACATATTTCTATAAGTGTACGCCCCCGGCCCCTGTGACGTTATCGTCTTAATGTTATAAGATTCTATTAACATTTCTTAATTCTACTTTATCACCTTCAAGTCCCACTTACAAAAATTCTGCACCCCTGGGACGCAGGCAATACATCGCCACACCTATGTCCGCTCCGCCGCCGCCGCCGTCCCACTTGCCCTTGACGGGGAGGTCCCGCGGCACGCCTCCCCGGACATCGCGACACGTGTCGTTGTGTGGGGTTGAGGGTTTGTCCTTTCTGGTCTCGAAATTGAAGGGGTCGCCGGTTGTCCCTGCGAGCGGGACGGTGTCGGGGTCTGTCGCGCTGCGGCCTCGCACCGACAACCGCCTTCGCGGCGACTCGTCCGCCACCTCTGTGTCGCGACTCGTCGGCGAGGAGTCGGGGAGCGAGGGTCCGAGGGACCTGCAGAGCCCGTGCCTCGGTCGGGGTCTTCTCGGGTTCCCTGTCCGGCGCCGGGGCCCTCCCTCTGTGTCCTGCGCCGGTGTCTCTGCGCTCGGGCCGCACCCGGCCCCCCGTCCGTCCCCTCGCCGTCGTCGCAGACGCCCCGCAGAGGGCCGCGTGGACGACGAGTCAGCGAGTGAGGGCAGGGGCACTGGAACCCTGGGCACCTGACCTCGTGCGGCCCCGCAGGGACGGGGAGTGACAGAGGGCCTCAAGTGGGCTCAAGTGCAGGTAACTTAGCCACTGCGGCAAGCCGGTAGAGCAGGAAAGGGGTTCGTAACGGGTCGTACAGGTGGATAAGAAGTTGTTCATGGACGGTTTCAGAATTGAAGACGGCGTGTGAGACGCCCCTCGACTCTAGCGTCTACGATTCCCCTCTCACATCCAACACCGGAGGCTCCTCGACTTCAGACCACCCCTCCGACCAATAGCAGGGTAGTGTGCGTACTCCCATTTCCTTGTGGACACGGACCCCGACCGAGTCCCACACTACGTGCCCTGGAGTGCCTTCTGGGCTCTTCTGAAGGGACTCCTTTCCTGTCGACGACCGTCGACCTCTCCACTGAGTTCTACCCGTGTTTCGGTCCGTTCGCAAGCCCCGACCGGCGTCTGGAGTAACGTTGGGTTCACAGACGTCTACGGTGCCCCGAACTGGGGGCCCGCTCTCTCATCTCCGACGGTGGAGGTGGAGGCAGAGCCCCGAGTGAGTGAGGGTGTGCGAAGAAGACGAGTTCTGCGGGGGAGACCCTCGAGTCGGTGGGACGGCACTCGGGTTCTACGTGGCTCGGCGGTAGTGTCGTCTGTGAGGTCCTTGTCTGGTGCGGCCGAGAGTCTGGCGGTGGTCGTAGTGGGGTCGGGCTCACTCGGAGGTCCCTGCGGTCGGTCCGCTCGAGAGCCGGCTGGCATCCGACGCGGACGGGTGGGAGTGGACTCGTCGTGGGTCGGGCGGAAGGTCTTGCAGACTGGGCGTCTGAGGTACTGGCGTCAGTCGCCACGAACAAGGTGTGCGATGCACAACCTCACTAAACAAGGCATCGTTGTCTCTTGACCCTGTCTTAAGCCACGACCCCTGCCCTTCGACGGTTTTGTTTTAGACTTTGCGCACTTCGACCTAAACTCTGGCGTACGGTCCGGGCTCTCACTTACCGGAGCTACTCCGACAACCTTCCCGAAATTCCTTTCGCGCCTTTTGCAGGGACCTTCGGTCTCCCCTCCTTTGGAATAACGTACCACCGTCTTTGAACCGTTGTCACAACGGACATCATTGTGTCCTGTGTCTCTTGAGGGATTGTGGGTAATCCCAGGGCGAATCCTTCAACGCTCCGTCTTAGACTTTGGTGGTCGACGGAACGAGAACGGAGAACACTATTTTACACCCTCCTCTCTCTGCTTGATTTCTGTAGACAAATCAGAAACTCATCGAACACGAACTCTGTATTCTCAGATCTTATCCGAAAGACCGGTCGTTCCTCAAGAGTCTGCTCTCTACCAGGTCCATCTCTGGTTTAATTCCCGTATCGAAGTGTCCTAAGTTCCCTTCTGGGAAGCTATTCTATGGTCTTTCTATCTGTCAGAGCCAGTCTTTAACCTTCTGTCTGTGGTCTTTCTATCTGTCAGAGCCAGTCTTTAACCTTCTGTCTGTGGTCTCCGACAGTGGATCTACACCTCAGATTTTACACTACGTCTACTTGGAGACACTTTGTCTTCGTCTTAGTGCCTGTACCTCTGTCTGCCCACTAACGGTTCCCCCTCCCCGGCCCCCCTCCTCACCTCAAACCCTAGTTGTCTGTGTTTGACCGCGTATAGTTTACCTATTTCCCTTTACACGAGGGGTAGGGCTCTACCTGGCATTACCTTCTCTCATACCCCCACCCCCCCTACGCATACACACACTTGGTGAAACAATATGTCGTCTTTGATTGTGTTGTAACCTTTAGTCGATGTGAAGTTAAAAAATTTTTTCCATAGTCTTCCTACTAAGTGTCATTTTATAAGGTATGGGAAAGGGAACTCGGTTTTCCGGAGGTAATTTGTCTTTCTGAGAATGTTGGCACAGACGTCCGGGAAGTTGGTCTGTTGGCACGAAAATTCTGGGAATCTGAACAAGGTGCCTCGGAGTGTCCCTAGGTCACACCCCTCCAAATGGAATTTACTCAAGGTGTCGAGACATTTGCACGGAAGACGGAGCACCTTTCTTAACATTGTGCGTACGTGCCATTCAGTGAAGTCGACACAGGCTGAGACACTGCGATACGTGACATTGAGTGGTCCGAGGAGAGAGGTACCCTAAGAGGTCCGTTCTTATGACCTCACCCAACGGTACGGGAGGAGGTCCCTTAGAAGGGTTGGGTCCCTAGTTTGGACTCAGAGGACGTAACGTCCTTCTAAGAAATAGAGACTAGGTTCTCCTTCCGTCCTTAATATTTTACCATGTATTGTATGGCACCTCAAAGATTCTATTAGTTATCTGAACTGACTTGTCCTTTCTCCTTCCGTATTACCTCTTCGGAACCTCGGGGGGTCTAACGGAACCCACAGTTCGTTCAAGTGTGTCGATGGGTCTGTTTTGGGGACCAGGTGAAGAACATCTTTTCCGTCTCGGTCCTCGGGTCCCGGGACCTCGGAGCGAGGGTCTTTGTCCTGCCCGGGGACCGACTCTTCACTGCTGTGCGGACCGTCCAAAATCTTTGTCAGACGTGCTCCCTACCGGGACGGGAGGAGTAACGGAGGAAAGACTTGTTCTTACCGGGGACGTCGGTAGGAGTCAGTTCCAGTGACGACATAAAACGTACGTCCGTGCTCTGGACGAATCTGGGCTCCGGAAACCTGGCTCTCCTTCACGTGAACTTTGTACCCAAAACTCGACCCGCAGACTCACCCACCTCCTCTTCAGTGAGTCAGTTGGTCCACAGTACCTCTCCTTCTTGGTCCTTCTGGAAGGGTCTTTGGCCTAACGTCGGGTCCTCCCGTGTTCAGTCGTCTGTCCCTTAAGTGAGGTCTCCTTCAGCTCTATTATTTAGTCAGATTTCTCCTGACACTATGGTCACACGATTTTGTACCTTTTATCTTCCGTATTGGTCTACTGCTATGTCAATTTGCCCTATGGGTAGACGATAGGTAGTTCCTACAATCTTAGCTCTACGATTCTTAGTTAAAATTTACGAGTTTCATTTTTGTTTGACGCGTCGAGTAACCTCTTCATTTGTACTTGATTCTCGTCCTCTCTCGACTCACATTCGTGCGGAAGGTGTGTAAAAGAGACTTTCCTTTCCTTTATTCTGACACGTCACCCACACTCGTGTGTCGCCCTAAGCCCTCAGGGGTCACTGTGGACCCTTCACCGGAGTCCGAGTGTCTCTGTACGTCGACTCTCGGTGTCCGACGGAAACCCTCTCTTTCTTACTGTTGGGTGTCGCATAAGGAGGACCTACTCTCCCACTCTTCTTTGAGAGGGACCCTGTCCTACCTTTACTTCGTCGCCCCTCCACTTCAGGTACGTCCTTACGGCACCCTCCTGTGAACCCCTCGCACCTTCCGACCTTCGTCGTAACGGTCCTCCACTCGTCCACACTCCAGTCCCCCTCACCTGCCGTCGCGGCCTCCAGGACTTACGTACTGCCCGTGGTCGGTGGACGGGACCTCCGAGAAGTGTTCCTGTCGGGACGTCTCCACGTCGGTCGACGGTGCACTCAGTCTCCACGTCGGTCGGGGGTGCACTCAGTCTCCACGTCGGTCGTCGGTGCACTCAGTCTCCACGTCGGTCGGGGGTGCACTCAGTCTCCACGTCGGTCGGGGGTGCACTCAGTCTCCACGTCGGTCGTGGTACCACTCAGTCTCCACGTCGGTCGGGGGTACACTCAGTCTCCACGTCGGTCGTCGGTGCACTCAGTCTCCACGTCGGTCGTGGTACCACTCAGTCTCCACGTCGGTCGGGGGTGCACTCAGTCTCCACGTCGGTCGGGGGTGCACTCAGTCCCCACGTCGGTCGCGGAGCCACTCCTCAGTCTCCGAAGTACTTCCCTTTCGTGTCGACCCCGACGTGGTGCACTGGTGCTCGCAACCGAAAGGGAAGGGCACACCTTAGGTTCTCCTACTCCTTCTCCGTCTCCCCCTTCTCCCGACCTCGCGCCCCTCCAAGTGACTCTGGGTTCGCACCAGAGACTCCGCAGGTTGTCCTTAGTACCCCATTTCAGAGTCTCCGTAGTGACCCCTCCCCGTCCTGGACGTCTGCGACTAGACAGGTCTCCGTACCCTCACCGACGTCCCCCCCTCGCCTTCCGACTGTCTGGGTCCGTCAGTTCCTTACTTCTTCAGGACGACAATCTACGACCCGGTTGTCTCCCGGGTCCTACCTCCTACCACCCCCCTCCCGGTGGTGCTCTACCGACGGCTGTTACCAGTGGTTCCCCTTCTCCGCTCGCTCGAGTGTGTCAGGGAGGTGGTGGTGGTCCTTACCGGACGAAAGATCGTACCCCACCTCGGAGTCCCCCGACTTCCCTCGTCCCTGGGACGTCGTTTCCTCTCTCGACTCCTGTCTCGTAGCGTCGACCCCGGTCCGAGCGGAGGTCGGGACGGGAAGGACCACTACCCAGACCCGGACCACACTTGGAAACGTTTCGGAGCGAAGGGACTGACGTTTCAGTTTCACAACCAGTGAGTCGGTATAGGCTGAGAAACGTTACGGTACCTGACATCGGGTGGTCCGAGGAGACAGGTACCTCGATAGGTCCGTTCTTACGACCTCACCCAACGGTAGGAGGAGGTCCCCTAGAAGGGTTGGGTCCCTGACTTGGGTCCAGAGGACGTAACGTCTATCTAAGAATGACAGACTCGGTAAGGGATTCGTATAGACGTTTCACCCCCACCACTGGATCTTGGGGACACTCTGATTTCCTGTGCGAACAGAGTCCTTCCCCCGAGTCCACAGTCCAGGTCATTTCAAGTTCTGTCAAAACAGTAACGCTGAACACTAGGACTTCTCAGTCTCCTAGATGTTGCGCGGTACTCGCCACGGCCTCAGCCCTGTTTGTCACTTGGCTCCTCGGTCGTTTCCTCCGCAGATGTTGTCGCTACTGGGGTACGTCTCTTACAACCCTTAGTCCTCTGTTCTCCACCTCCTTCTCCGCAAGACCCTTTATTGCTCAAACACTCGTCTACCCGTGTACATGGGTTGGTAGCGCACTCCCTCTCTGGACATGTGTGTGTTTTCTAGCGAGGGTCACTGGCACCGTGCGTGTTCTGCACCCTCGTCTGTTCCCGCTCGGGCTGAAGTGAAGACAGGTCGGGTTTGTGATTCGGATTCGGATTGGGATTGAAATTGGGGATGGGATTGGGATGCGGTTGGGATTCGGTATCGTATACCCGAGAAAGATGGTGAAGGCTCCCTCACTCTTAGAAGGCGTTGGGGGTATTTTTGGCAGTGAAGAAAAAACTAACAGAAGAGAAGTGTCTTCGTTCTTTTCCACGGTCTATAACAGACAACTCTAAGTCGCCCTCATCTTAAGAACATTTGTTCGACACAGAATCTTTATTCGGTTTTTAAAGGACATAGAGAAAAAAAAAATTGTAAAATTAGAGACTTAGGTCTCAGGAATTCCTTAGTCAAATACAGTAACGTGTCGAAGATTTATCATAAAGATCTTTTAGAAGTACTGTCTAATCTCCAAAGGATTTCCCTGTCCTATTGTGAAAAAAAAAAAGGTCGTTTGTCATTCTTGAGACGATCTAAAGGTGACCAATTGAACGATAACCGTGGACTAATAAATAATCTTGTTTAGTGAAACGAGACGGATCTACCTGTGGTCCCTGTCGCACGTTAGGTTTGTGTAAACGTTTCGCAGTAAAGATCTCTAGTCACTACAGAAAGGAAAACGAAGTCAGTACGAACGTACGTACGATTCAGTGAAGTCAGGACAGACTGAGAAACACTGGGGTACCTGGCGTCGTGCGGTCCGGAGAGACAGGTAGTGGTCGAGGGCCTCAGGTGGGTTTGAGTGCAGGTAACTCAGTCACTACGGTAGGTTGGTAGAGTAGGAGACAGCCGGGGAAGAGGAGGACGGGAGTTAGAAAGGGTCGTAGTCTCAGAAAAGTTTACTCAGTCGAGAAGTGTACTCCACCGGTTTCATAACCTCAAAGTCGAAGTCGCAGTCAGGCGAATCGGTGTACTTTCTGCGGCCCGCGGCGGGACTCAAGGGGTGTTTGTGCCCTAGAACAGTTTGTGCCGTCACTAAAGGATTTCGGTACAAATGTTCTAAAAGTGGTTTTGAAAGGAACTCGAAGAGCGAGTGACTACTATAAACAGAAGAAAGAAGTACTTTACGGTGACTCGGATTGGGACGACTGATCCGCACGATCTACCCTAGGACCCCGTCCTCTTTGCTTACAACTCATTTTCGACTCCTTTATACTTATCTCGTACCTGAAATGAATCACTATTTCACGGTCATGGTCGAGTGATTTGCATGACGACATCGAAAGATTTTCCTTCGTAGTGATTGCCCTCCTAATTGTCGTCGTTGACCCACTTCCTACGTAGCAGTGTTGACGAGACGTTTAGACTTGATTTCGGTGTCTCGGACAAGGTTTTCGTTC
>SJYO01037955.1:60800034-60931337 GCA_006410555.1 Capra ibex
CTTCTATTCGAATATCATCTTCCTAATTCAACTTTTACCTCTGTAATTGGGAACAAAAAGATAGAGCTTTATAATTTCTTATTGACCTTTCTCTCTAGACAAAAGGTGTTAAAAAATTAAGTCTATAGTTTAGTTATTCCTCTGAGTATGGAGATCCCTTGGACTACAAAATTTTATCGAGACAGAGTCACCACTGTCCTGGTTCCGACCCACCGTGTCACCAGACCTACCGGAGGCCCCGGTTGACCTTCGAGGTCGCACAGGGGACTCTTCTGGTCGTCGACTAGACTAAGAGAGTGGGCTACCAGACCTACCGGAGGCCCCGGTTGACCTCCGAGGTCGCACAGGGGACTCTTCTGGTCGTCGACTAGACTAAGAGAGTGGAGGGTGGACGTCCAGACCTCTTACACAAACAGGCTTTGAAACTTACGTTGTTACTTGACACGTAGGGCAGACACCCACCAATCTGCCGTCCTAACATACTGGACATCCGTTTGCGTCGTCGGTGGGGACTCACCGTCAAAATTCGTCCTTGTCAGAACTGGTGTGACTCCAGTGGAACGAAACTCTGTTACGGTGCCCTAAGAGTCGTGTACAGAATTTTTAGGACCTCTTCCCGCTATTCTTGAAGGCGAACTACAGAACAAAGGTCCCGTTGTGAAGATTATTTCAGCACAAGAGGCACACTAGCATCACCGGGGACTCCTTAAGACTTGACGCGTACGCGACAGAGCCGCGAAATTTTGTGTGGCGCAAAGGTCTTGATTCCAACTATTGTAACCGGAGGGATCTCTCTATATTAGTTTTTCAGTATTCTGGTGAGTCTTATTTGTTATTGCGTCGTTATAAAGACGGGTTGAGAGACGACACCACCGTTATAGTTGGTTCTTTATGATTGTGCAGAAAAATTAGTACCTAAAATAGGTTCTTCCACCCTGAAGAAGGGGTCATGTCCCTGTGGATGTGTTTGGAGAAGTCTTTCACTACCGTTCTGAGCTGTCACAACCGTCTTCGGAATAAAGTCCGGAGAATTTTAGTTCGTCCTCGCATAGTTTGTGACTCTTCGACCACACACTCCTCTTCTCGGCTGCGCGTCGACTCTCGGCATTCCACGGTCCCCAGAACGGCCCTGGGGGTCGGCGCGTGTGTCGAGGGGGCACGTTGCCGGCGAAAGAGGACGTCACTCACCCTCACCTTTGGCCTGCAAGCCGACGGTCTCCCGGGTCGAATTAAACCTTACCGCACGCTACGACTTATCTTTCATTAGAGACCTCCGGGGCCCTTCCTTTGACGTAGTCCAAGACACTTAGCGGGTTAAAAATTTCCGTAATGAGTCGGGTGTTCGCATAAGCGGTCGTTTCCTGCCTTGGAAATGATTGAGCTCCATGAAGTCGTGTCGGAGACTCGTCAGGAACAAGATAATGGTTCGACACTACTGGTCTTCCTTACAGACTTTTTGGTCCTAATTTATATTTTATTCTTAAATTTTTTTTTGACTTGTCTCCGTAGTCGCCGGTGTGTGAAACCCCCTTTGTCTTAAATATCTTAACCAGATCCGTTCAGTGGTTTGTTGTTTGGTTGGTCGGGGGTCCCTCCCCCTTAGTATTGGGTCCCAACGATGTTGTACAGCGGATTTGTAGTGCACATAGTTTGTAACCGTCTGTACCCTACTTTGTCCTGGTACAGTAGGGGTGTGCGCCCTCTGTTCGGCACTACCTACGGTGGGACTCTGAGGCCACAATTTTACTCGTGTCTGAGGTCTCGTCCGTGATATCTACGCGAGACTCCCCAGAACTGGTAAATTTCTTAGCTCACCCCCGATGACCCTTGCCGGGTAGTTGATCTCTGGTAGTCGTCCTGTGCCTCTAATAAGTCTTCTGAGTCTGCCGCCAAGGCCTCACCTCTCGGGTTGCCGGTTTACTCCTTGGGCGAGTCGTCTCGTCCGTCTACGGGTCTGTGTCCGGGCCGTCTGGAGTTTTCTTTGGCTTTCCTCTACGAGTTGCACTCTCGTTTTCTCCCCTTTCCTTCTCTTTGTCGGGCCCTCTGACGCTGCGACAGTCTAGTCATGGCCGACTTACCCTGAGAGTCCTCCTCGCCCTTTGCCGTCCTTTCGTGTGCTTCTTTGTCGTCGACTCTTGCGGGGGTGTAGATTACTTTTCAGTGACGTTGGATGAGACAGCAGCTGATCTAAGGTTCTATTTGTGTTTCTCTACCTGGGAATCTGTGTCGTACCACTTTAACAACCTTTGGTTTTGGTTTCGTTTCAGAATTTTCTTCATTCTCCTTTGTCGCGTGGTTCATGTTCCCTGGACACTACTCCAACTGCCGACTGAAGGGTGTTCCTCTTTTCCGTACTTTTCTCGATAACCTCTTTGTCGGATCTTAACGACTGTTTTTTTTATCTGGACAGTGGTTCTTAAGATCTTCGTCGTCTTTATAAGTTTGTCATTTTCTTAAGAAAGGGTCCATAGTTCTTTGTGACTCTCTTAAACGACAATTGTGTGGGTAGAATCTTCTGGGCGACCTCCTCCTCTACCGTCGGGAGAGGTCACAGGAACGGCCCCTTTAGGGTACCTGTCTCCTCGGACCGCCCGACGTCAGGTGTGTCAGGACTGACTTCGTTGAATCGTGTGAGCTCGTGTCCGACACTATTCCTTTACACAGTTGTAGGGGTTTCATCGCAAAGAGATTCTTTTATCGTAAATTTTCTTTACTCTTACCAGATAATCTTTCAAATTGTCTTTTTTCTCGACACTTCTTTCTTGTCCCCCTGTTTTGCCTGTGCCTGTCTTTCTTTCGTTCATCATTTTACCGTCTTTATTTAAGTTGACATAGTTATGTCGGTGATTTTTATACCTCGTTTGTGAGACCCGTCTTCAGTCCTTAACAAACTATCCTAAGTTTTGTTTTGTCGTTTTTTCTTTTATTCTAGGTCACAGCACAGGGTGTATTTTGTATGTGGGATCTACGTTTCTGTACGTTACAAACTTTCATTTATTGCTTTTTTTTATATATATATATCGTACGTTTGTCTTCGATATATTCTTGATTTAGTCGCTGGTAGAAACTCCAGCGCCTCAGCCTGTGCTGGCTCGCTGACTTGACTTGACTTGACTCGCTGGTAGACACCCCAGCGCCTCAGCCTGTGCTGACTTCACTGAACCGCCGTCGTCGGTGTGGCACACACGCGGGGCAGCGAGTCAGCACAGGCTGAGACACGAGGGTACCCGGTGTCGGGCGATCAGTTAGAGGAGACAGACACTCTGAAAAGCCCGATCTTATGACCTCGCCCAACGGTAAAGGATAAGGACCCCTAGGAGGGGTGGGTCCCGGGTGTGAACACAGGGGACGTAGTCGTCCGTTTGTGAAATGGTGATCTCAGTGGACCCCTGGGGACACCGGTGTCGTTATGACTGTTTTACTTGAAATTCTGTTTTGTGTAATGATTCTGGTTTTTTTTTTCCTAAGAGTCCTACTATTTTTGTGTGTGCTCGACGTTTGGGTCTGTGTGGATGTGTCTGGACTTATCGGCGCCGAGCGCTCCGTCTTGACTGCCGTCACCTTTCTCTTCGCCCGGAAAGGTAGAGTCGTCACCGTGCACCAGTGGGGGCGACGTGCGTTAATTACTCTTCGTCCGTCTTCCAGCCGCTCCTGCACTTCCGGACTCACTGCGACGGCCCACTTGTTGGGTCGGTCCTAGGTCCCTCGTACGGGGGTTGCCGTCCTCTCACATGTCAGAAGAGTTCACGTACGTCTTTTCAGAAGTTATATCTGGTAGACGATTCGGTATGTCGTTGAGAGTTATTTGAACTCTCACACTTGTAGTCTCCTGCAAAAGACCGGTTTTACTTTAATCCTCACAGTAATCTTTAATTGTTGTCCTCCTTTGAACCTTTGCGGTTTCTATAACCTTGGCTTTGTTGTCAGAATTCATTGTTTGCCAAAATTTATTGAGTACGCAGTTTATTCCTTAGTTTTTGATTAAAACTTTTGTACAATTTACTTATTTTAATTTCTGTGCTGTATGGTTTTAAATACCTTACGTCAAATCTTCGTGACTTCCCATCTCAGATACCTACCTCCAAGTACTGTACTATGTCCTCTGTCCCTAGTTGTGGTAGGGGGGGGTTTTTTTACGTTTTTCCGTCTTACGAACGGACTCCTCCGGAATGTTTATCGACTCTTTTCTCCTCTTCACTGTCCTTTTCCTCTTTTCCTTTCTATGTTCGTAGACTTACGTCTCGAGGTTTCTTATCGTTCCTCTCTATTCTTTCGGAAGGAGTCACCAGTTACGTTTCTTTATCTCTTTTTGTTATCTTACCCTTTCTGATCTCTAGGGAAGTTCTTTTAATCTCTGTGGTTCCCTTGTGAAGCACGTTTCTACCCGTGTTATTTTCTGTCTTAACCATACCTGGATTGACTTCGTCTTCTATAATTCTTCTCCGTCGTTCTTATGTGTCTTCTTGACACGTTTTTTCTAGAAGTACTGGGTCTATTAGTACTACCACACTAGTGAGTGGATCTCGGTCTGTAGGACCTTACACTTCAGTTCACCCGGAAGCCTTCGAAGTGATACTTGTTTCGATCACCTCTACCACTTTAAGGTCAACTCGATAAAGTTCAGGATCTGCTACTACGACACTTTCACGACGTGAGTTATACGGTCCTTTAAACCTTTTGAGTCGTCACCAGTTTCCTGACCTTTTCCAGTCAAAAGTAAGGTCAGGGTTTCTTTGCGTCACGGTTTCTTACAAGTTCGATGACGTGTTAACGTGAGTAGAGTGTACGATGTTTCATTACGAGTTTTAAGAGGTTCGATCCGAAGTTGTCATGTACTTGGTACTTGAAGGTCTATAAGTTCGATCTAAATCTTTTCCATCTCCTTGGTCTCTCGTTTAACGGTTGTAAGTAACCTAGTACCTTTTTCGTTCTCTTAAGGTATTTTTGTAGATGAAGACGAAGTAACTGATACGATTTCGGAAACTAACACACCTTGTGTCGTTTGACACCTTTTAAGAATTTCTCTTCCCTTATGAACTGGTGGAATGGACGGAGGACTCTTTAGATATACATCTAGTCCTTCGTTGTCAATCTTGACCTGTACCTCGTTACTTGACCAAAGTTTAGCCCTTTCCTCATATGAGAGTAGGACAGTAGACGGTTCCGACACATAACAGTGGGACGAATAAATTGAATATACGTCTCGTGTAGTACGTTTTGCGACCCGACCTACTTCGTGTTCGACTTTAGTTCTAACAGCCCTCTTTGTAGTTATTGGAGTCCATACGTCTACTGTGGTGGGAATACCGTCTTTCATTTCTCCTTGATTTTTCGGAGAACTACTTTCACTTTCCTCTCTCACTTTTTCAATCGAATTTTGAGTTGTAAGTCTTTTGCTTCTGTACCGTAGGTCAGGGTAGTGAAGTACCGTTTATCTACCCCTTTGTCACCTTTGTCACTGTCTGAAAGAAACGAACCCGAGATTTTAGTGACGTCTACCACTGACGTCGGTACTTTAATTTTCTGTGAACGAGGAATCTTCTTTTCGATACTAGTTGGATCTGTCGTATAATTTTTTGTCTCTGTAATGAAACGGTTGTTTCCAGGTAGATCAGTTTCGATACCAAAAAGGTCAAGTCAAGTCAAGTCAAGTCAGTGAGTCAACACAGGCTGAGAAACGCTGGGACACTTAGAGTCGTGCGGTCCGGAGGGACAGGTAGTGGTTGAGGGCCTCAAGTGAGTCTGAGTACAGGTAGTTCAGTCACTACGGTAGGTCGGTAGAGTAGGAACTAGCGGGGGAAGAGGAGGACGGGAGTTAGGGAGGGTCGTAGTCAGAAAAGGTTACTCAGTTGAGAAGCGTACTCCACCGGTCTCATGACCTCGAAGTCGAAATCGTAGTAAGGAAGGTTTCTTTAGGGTCCCGACTAGAGGAAGTCTTACCTGACCAACCTAGAGGAACGTCAGGTTCCCTGAGCGTTCTCAGAAAAGGTTGTGGTGTCAAGTTTGCGTAGTTAAGAAGCCAAGAGTCGGAAGAAGTGTCAGGTTGAGAGTGTAGGTGTGTACTGGTGTCCTCTTTGGTGTCGAAACTGATCCGTCTGGAATCAGTCGTTTCATTACAGAGACGAAAACTTATACGACAGATCCAACCAGTATTGAAAGGAAGGTTCCTCATTCGCAGAAAATTAAAGTACCGACGTCAGTGGTAGACGTCACTAAGACCTCGGGTTTTTTTATTTCAGACTGTGACAAAGGTGACAAAGGGGTAGATAAAGGGTACTTCACTACCCCGGCCTACGGTAATCAGTACATACCTACACTCTCAACCTGATATTTCTTTCGACCCCGAGTTTCTTAACCACGAAAACTTGACACCACAACCTCTTCTGAGAACTCTCAGGGAACCTGACGTTCCTCTAGTTTGGTCAGGTAGGATTTCCTTTAGTCAGGACTTATAAGTAATCTTCCTGACTACGACTTCGACTTTGAGGTTGTGAAGCCCGTGGATTACACTTCTTGACTGAGTGACCTTTTTTAGGACTACGACCCTTTCTAACTTCCACCCTCCTCTTCCCCTGTTGTCTCCTACTCTACAACCTACCGTAGTGACTGAGTTACCTGTATTCGCACTTATTTGAGACCCTCAACCACTACCTGTCCCTCCGGACCGCACGACGTCAGGTACCCCAGCGTTTCTCAGCCTGTGCTGACTCACTGACTTGACTTCACTTGACTTTTCGAATGGATACCAAGTATTTACCTGTAATACCTTTTCTTTTGATACCTCGGGCATCTTCGTCGTCACAAACCGTCTCAAACTCCTCTCCTTCCCCGTGTCCCCTACGAATACCGTCCTTTACGGAGACTCACTATGATATCAGTACTCACGCGCTGTAACGTGTGAACGGGTGCCGGTATCTCACACACAGTGGCTATCTCTTGAGGTTCCCGTCGATACCTGAAGCCCGTGAATGCCACTCAGTCACACCCGAGTAGTTAACGTCGTGTGTACGACACGGGCACCTCCTCCGACCCTCCCCTCCGACACGTATACACCCCAGTCTCCCGTGTGCCCTTTAGAGTCTGTCACAAGAGAAAATAAAAATTAACCTACTTCTAACGAAATACTACGACACAACCAAAAACGGTCTGTTGCACTTAATCGGTAGCCATATATTTGTACACACACACACACACATGTATATATGTGTGTCACCAGATGAGCGGTCCATTTGGATATGTGTTCGGACATATATATTCGAAACAGAAGAAGAAGTATATATAGATATGTATACACCACCAAATGAGTGATTCAGTACAGGAAACGTTTGAGAAGGTCTTTTGTCTCTTACTCCTCTATAAAGGTTCAAGTGAGACACTCTGGTCATAGTAGGACTACGGTCTCAGCCTACCTCTGAGTGCTCCTTTCTTCCGAAGTCTGGTTGTGGAACGTACCTGTCTCTGTGTCTCTAAGAGTTCTTTTGTAATCACTTGTTTTGAATCGTTGTATTCTCCTTCCTAATGTGTGGTACTCGTTCTGACGTAGACCCTTAGGGTTCACCAAAGTATAGGTTTCATTTAATTAAATTATTTAAAATAACTGTCGTAGGTCTCCCCCTCTATATACTAGGAGACTTATTTACGTCCTTTACGTAAGTCGTCCCAGGTTGCGGGCAAATACTAACTTTTATGAGTCGCAGTGTCTAACGAAAACAAGTCAGAGATTCAGGACAGGTTGAGGAGCGCTCGGGGACACCCGACGTCGGGCGGTCCCAGGAAACAGGTACCCCAAGAGGGCCGTCCTCATGACCTCGCCCGACGGTAGATGAGGAGGTCCCCTACAAGGGCTGGGTCCCTAACTTGGGACAGAGAACATCGAGGACGTGACCGTTCACCTAAGAAACGGAGACTCCGTGGTCCTTGTCTACCTGCGAAGGATTATTTCCTATGGATGTTTTTGGATATTGAGCAATTGGATTTAAGTTGTCACTTTCTGACTAATGAAAAGAGGGATTTTGACCCTTGTTCTGTTCCTACGGGTAAGAGTGGCAAAGATAAGTTATAACATGGTCTCCAAGGTCGGTCATGTACTCCGTTCTTTTTCTTTATTTCTGTAGAAATACTCTTTCCTTTTTTCTTTTTTTTAACGGAAATAAGGGTCTACTGTTTTACGATATACACCTTTTAAGATTCTTCAAGTGTTTTTCTAAGAGGATCTTGATTATTTCCACTAGTCACACCATCGTCGTAGCGCCGAGTTTTATCTTTTGGTTATCAAAGATGTATGAAGGGGACTTGGGTGCCTTTTTTTTTTTTAAGGAGAGTACTAACGTGGGTTTTATTATTTTATGAGTCTTTTTTTTTAAGTTCTTTTCTTCTGTCGAACATATGATCTTTATTGTTTTGTAACACCTCTCTTAAATTTCTAGAAACCTTCACTCCTTCGTGCGACACAGGTGCTTAGACTGTCGAGTTGTGCCCCTCACACTTTGCCACAGCGGTGAAGGAGGGTTTTGGCCCAAGAAGTCTCAATTTAAACTCTGAGTGGGGGTCCCGGGTCGTCGAGGTGAGGGTCCCCGACCGAGTTCCCTCTACTTTGCCGGTGTGACGGCGCATGCTTTGCAGCGCCTGTCGTCGGACGAGCGTCATTGGGTCGCACCTTCGCCCGCCCTAGTCTCTTGTTCGGCTAGGCGGCAGCACGTCCCAGAGACAGGCCGCAACGGAACTTCCCGACGAGGAGACCAGACAAAGCCTAGACGGAGGCGACTCGCTCCACAAATTGGGGTCGACCCTAGGCCCAGCGAGTCTACTCTTCAGACCCTACGAAGGTTAACACAAGGGTTACAAATACGACCCGTAACGAAGGGTAGACAAACAATAGAGGGAAAAGGTGCTTGACTAAATAAGTTATAAACCATCCGCGAACGAAAACGCTCCAACCACGAACCCAAACCACACCCAAACAAACCAACCAACCAACCAAAGGCGGTGTGACGAGTCACACGTCCTGGAGTCAGGGGACTGGTCCCCACCTTGGGTCCGGGAGTCGCCACTGTCGTGTCTCAAGATTGGTGACCTGACGGTCCCTTAAGGGATGCCAAAGACAAAAGTATCAAAAAATCAAACGACAATAAACAAAAGATTCCACTAAACCTTCTATTTATAGGGTGATCACTTTCAATGCCTCTTCTGTTATCGTTGGGTGAGGTCATGAGAACGGATCTTTTGGGGTACCTACCTCCTCGGACCACCCGGCGTCAGGTACCCCAGTGATCCTCAGCCTGTGCTGACTCGCTGAAGTGAAAGTGAAAAGCGAAAGTACGTGACCTCTTCCTTTACCTTTGGCTGAGGTCACAAGAACGGACCTCTTAGGGTCCCTGCCCCCTCGGACCACCCGACGGCAGACACCCCAGTGTGTCTCAGCCTGTGCTGACTTCGCTGAATCGTCGTCGTCGTCGCCACTCGCAATTGACCGGACATCTTCGCTTAGTGTTTTGTGTCGTAGTAGACGAGACATTCAACTCCAGTACTGTTCGACGAACCGTTCATCTTTGGAGACTTCACAGTCCTGAAACCACACTCCGTTTGGACAGGTGAGTGGCTTCCGAGTCAAGTGTCTACGTCCCGCCGCCGCGGTCGGTGCTTCGGGTCTGAAGGTCCGAGACGGACATCTCGAGGTCGCGACGGGGCCCGACGGACCCGGGGTCGAGCCGACCGCTACCGGGCGCCCTCTCGGACGTCCTCCAGCCTGGCGGAGTCGGTCCGTCGGGTCGAGGTTGAGGTGGGTGCCTTGAAGAACGGACCGGGGTGAAATACGCCGCACAAGAAACTGTGCCTGGTGCCCAATACGACCCAAACGTCGGTAAAATTCTTAAGTAGCATAAGTACACGGTCTCTGAATCGTGTGTCTCCTGACACTCGACTGAACCGGGGAGCCGGAGGTCTCAGACATAGACCCGGGGTCTCACCTTGTGGTATCTCAAACTGATAATCTTAGGCAGATGCCGGTATCATGCGACTTACGCGGTTAGAACAGACTAGAGTCTTCGATTCGTCCAGCCCGGACAACTCATGAACCTACCCTCTGAAATAATCTTAGATTATCACACAGGTCTCCCGTTCGGCTGTCGACTCCTTTAGCGGTTATGGGTCGGTGAGCTACTCACACTAGAGGTCATTAGTTAAAGGGGTCAGGGAGGATTGTTTCCCTCCACTACGGCGACCTTCACTTATCCGGACGTTCCGCGTTCTTCCCGCCCGAAGGACCTTCTTCACTGTACTTGGGAGTCCGGACGCACCACTCGACCACAAAGGTCCGCACCCTCCTCCCCGCCACGGGCACCCACATCGACGGGCCCAGCGACCCTCAGATCTTGTCTGGGCACTGTCACAAGCCCTCTCTTCGGTCCTGTGGCGCCTCGGGAGACCGTGAAGGCCAGGTCCGACTCGAGAGGTGTAGAAGGACAAAGAAGGCACTGCGGAGGAGGTGGACCAGCCGAAAGAGGGGGCCCTAGAGAGACAAGAACGTCCGACTTGGAGGGGTGAGCCAGTCGTGAGCCTACTGAAGGCGAAGGAGAGTCGTAAAGGCATAGAAAAAGGAAAAGAAGACTCTCATCCATCCAATTAAAGGGACTATCGAGTCAACCATTTCTTAGGTGAACCTTACACCCTCTGGACCCAAGCTAGGGACCCAGCCCTTCTAGGGGACCTCTTTCCTTTCCGATGGGTGAGGTCATAAGTCCGGACCTCTTAAGGTCTCTAACATATCAGGTCCCCCAACGTTTCTCAACCTGTGCTGACTCACTGAGAGTGAAGTGAGGTGAAGACTCCCACCTACCCTGAAAAGGCTCGTCAGAGAGGAGTTACAAAAGAAAACGCCAGGAACGAGGACGACCACGGTGTCGCCCTGACCTCAGGTCCGTTCCGTCTGGGTTGACGTGTCGACGTCGGGTACGACCCCCGTGGCCTCGGGTCCACGGTCGTGGGGGTTGGGGACGGTACATGTCACGGGGTACCGTCTGTCCCACACGGACGTGCCCCCGTCCACCCCGGCCCTCCGGGAGGGCGCGCACGACGGACCGGGGGCCGGACGACCGTCCTCGGGGCACGGAAGTCGACCCGAGGAGCGACGAATACGACAAGTGGTGAAGGAGGGTCTCCCGAAGTGAAAGTGGGAGACGGGGGGTCGTCAGGCAGCCCTGAGTCCCCGCAGGACGGGCCTTCTGGCGAAGGTCGGACACCGTCTTAACTCAGACTGCACGAGTGTCCGGCGGACGAGACGTGCCCCGACAGACGTCTCGGCTCGTCGGTCGGGGGCTCCCGGTCCGCCGGGGTAGGGAAGGACCCCGAGTCGAAGACGAGAGTGCTCAGGTCCTGTGAGAGACACTCAAGGACGAGTGTCGTGGACGGTCCGGGGCCAGTGGGGTCTGGACACGGGTGACCTCCCGACTCGGCACACCGTAGTCGGGCTTCTGGGAGCCGTCGGGGACAGGACGACCCAGTGGAGGATGGGACTCGACTCGGGACCCTTATGGATCACGATTTCCACCCGGGGGTGCGGGGGGTCCTAGAGGTCCGGTGGGAGTGGGGGTCTCGTCACCTCGGGAGGTTCCACTTAATTCCACATGCAATCTCTTCTCGTTGCCGCATCGACGGCCCTTCGTACGAATGACGATCCCATTCTCTCCTTCCGGGGGTTTGTGGATTCAACGACGAAACTAGAGGTCGTTGCAGTAACTGATAAACTTATGAAAGGTGTGTTCGTTTACTAGAAATCCTTCTGGGTGTTTAAGAAAAAAGCTAACGGTCACTCGAATCGTATTAAAACAAGTAACCTAATATGAACATTCTTAAACGGACGTTAAACCCTCTGGACTCAAGTTAGGGACCCAACCCTTCTAAGGGACCTCTTCCCTTTCCGATGGGTGAGGTCATAAGACCGGACCTCTTAAGGTACCTGACATATCAGGTATCCCAGTGTTTCTCAGCCTGTGCTGACTCCTTTTCCTTTCTTTATCCCTTGTTTTCTTCGTTTTGTTTTCCTTATTTGTCTTTTTATTATTTGCCGTGAGAATTCGGTACAATTATAATTATTTACCAGATTTATGCGATATTTTCCCTTCGGAGGGACCACTTAGTCTACCATTTCTCGGACGGACGTTCTGCCCTCTGGTCCTTGGTTGCGTCTCAAGCTAAGGACCCAGTCCTTCTAGGGGACCTCCTCCCTCTCCGACGGGTGAGGTCCTAAGACCGGACCTCTTCAGGTGCGTGTCATATCAGGCACCCCAGTGTTTCTCACCCTGTGTCGACTCGCAGCAAGTGAAAGTATGAACATTGTTGGAAGGCTCTAAAGTCTTCTAAGTCGCGAATTTTACGTCTTTCGATCGCGTGTATGGTTGTTTTTAGTTGAGTTCGAAGAATAAATTAAGGAGTTTGAACAAAACAAGTAGTCTTACTTATGTAACTTTTCGTTTCTTTTACCAAACCTTACGGTCTTTTTCATGATAGTTTCAACTTAACGATAAAAGTGTGATTTTACATAACATGAAATACTATGTTGTACCTAATTTACTTTCGACTCTGATGTCAGTCGAACGAAAGTTGTCGGTCGACTGAAGACTCGACTGGTGACGGTTCCTCCTTCCCTTCCTTCTTTCGTTCCTGGTGTTTCGGGCGTCTGGTCGAGATCTCGCGAGGGAGACACTTGCACCGGCCGGTGTGGACGCCGTCGGCGACAGGTGTCTCGCGAGTCCCCTCGAAACGACGGCGAAATTCCCGACAAGTAAAAGTCTCCTGTACAAGTGTGGTGGTTGTTGTTTTGGCGGTCAGGTCCGGACACAAAAGTCTCCAATAAAGGTAGGGTGACTATTCGGGGACTCCTCAATCGGACCGATATTTTTCGACAGGAGACCTATTCGTCGTTCCAGGACGACATGTCGTGTCCCCTGATATAAGTTATAGGACCCTATTTGCATTACCTTTTCTTATATTTTTCACATATATACACATATTGACTCAGTGAAGTGACCTGTCGTCTTTAATCGTGTTGTGACGTTTAGTTGATATGAAGTTAAACTTTGTCTCTCTCTCTCGAATTATTCGTCCTCTTGTGGGCAGGAGCCGGACCTCCGACTCTGCTCGGTCCGCGGGGCCGGCCCCTCGGAAAGGTCGGTGCCAAGTCTCCGCGTGTGAGTGTCGGGGGTCGCCCTGACTCTTAGGGTCGACAAAAGGATCTTAAATTTAAGGATTGTCTTTTGGTTGTTCTGGTTGGACGACCATTTTTCGCTGGCCTTTTACCTCAGTCTTTGGGGAGGGGAGACTTCTGCGGAAAAACGAGCCGACACAGGCGTCTCCCCTGTAAGACCTTGACCAGCCGCACGAGACGCCGGGGAGGAAAGAACAAAGGGAAGGGAGGACCGTGACCGGTCGAGTCTTCAGTCGACTTACAACCTCTGTTCGAGTCTCCCATTTCTTAGATGGACGGCTCCGTCCTCTGGCCTCTCCGCTCCCAAACGAGGGACCCAACCCCTCTAGGGACCTCCTACTTTGTCGGTGGGTGGGGTGATGGGAACGGATCTCTTAAGGTACTTGTATCCTCGGACCACCCGACGGCAGATACCCCAGCGTGTCTCAGCCTTTGCTGACTCGCTCATTGTGATAGAAAGGGAAAACGAGGGTACTCGACTCACCGGGGACGACAGCTTTCCGAGTCCTCGGAGACTGACCGGCGACCGGGGGACTGGTCCCGACCGTGGGGATCGAGAGTCAGTGGACGAGGAGGTCGTAGTTGTACTGTTCGGGTCTGAGGTCGGCCGGACGGAGGGTGGACCGGGGCCGAAGTCCTAGGGGGAGGTCGGACCGTCCCCGCTGACATGGTGAGTAAAGTGTTCCGTGATCCAGGTGGAGTCACCTGTGGGCGCGGTCTACGGTCCGACTTGAATTTCGCCGAAAAACTTCGAAAAGTAAAATAGACTTTTCAACAATCCTCGGGACCGTCCAACTCGACTAAGTCTTTACGACATAAAATTCCTATGTGCGAAATGCGACCGTTCCCATCAGAGGGAAGACGGTGGGACGTGAGGACTTCACAGTCCTCCGGTACCACGGTTGATGAGTTCCGAGCCGTGATCCTTGGAAGAGACCGTTTTTAGAGAAATTTTTGATCTTTTAATGCGAAACTCCCTATGACATAAACGAAGGAAACTCCACCTATTAACATTGGTTTTACTCGTATAAATAGAAGTACAACGTGACATTAATGTACCTTATTTTTTTTAGTTCTAATTTTCGGGGTCTCGTCCAATGATATGTCGATAATTAGGTTGGGGTGAAAATTAAAGATATGTGAGCGTCGCCAAGGATACCTTTAATGATCCTATTAGATAATGCTCGATAACAAGTGAGCCTAAATTCGTCACAGAGATGTGTCGTCGGAATCTGATTAACCGTTAGAGCGAGAGAATAAAATATCGTAAATGTTTCATCAATTGGAGGGAGACAAATGTAAAAGAGTGAAATATTTTGTTCTTGGAAAATATTTTATTCTGCGTACCCGGTGGGACGTAGGGCTCCAGTGACACCGGACCCCGAGAGAGTATTTGTGTCCCACTTTTCCGCTCCTGTGACTTATATGACACCTCATAACTACGATGGCCCGACGGGTCCGACGAGTCGACCGTTTCTTGGGCGGACGTCACGTCCCCTGGACCCAAACTAGGGACCCAGCGCTTCTAGGGGACCTCTTCCCGTACCGGTGGGTGAGGTCACAAGACGGACCCTTTAGGAGTACCTGCTTCCTCGGACCGCCCGACGTCAAATACCCTCAGTGTTTCTCAGCCTGTGCTGACTCGCTGAGTGTGTGTGTGTAATTACGATGACAACGACAATTATACCGGACATTACACGATTGAAAGTCCACGGAACGATCCGTATTTTAGGGTCCAAAGAGGGACTGGTTCACGTCCCTCTACTCGGGGCACACAAGGCACGTTGGAAGGCCCACAAAACCGAAGAGGGTCACTCGCCCGACAACGACGACGACGACGATTCAGCGAAGTCAGCACAGGTTGAGACACACTGGGGTATCTGCCGTCGGGTGGTCCGAGGCGGCAGGGACCCTAAGAGGTCCGTTCTTGTGACCTCACCCAACGGTAAAGGAAGAGGTTACGTACTTTCACTTTTCACTTTCACTGCAGCGAGTCAGCACAGGCTGAGAAGCGCTGGGGTACCTGACGTCGGGTGGTCCGAGGAGGCAGGTACCCTAAAAGGTCCGTTCTCATGACCTTACCCCACGGTAGTTAAGTGAAATGGACGTTGACCTCCGGCTCGACGATTGACGAGAGTCAGTCGGACAAAAACAAACGTGAGTGTGAGACCTTCGAGAAGTTCCCATGTAAGAGTCAAACAAAATATTTACGTCTGTTCAACAAAGAGTAATCGCCCCTTACAAAGAAAAGGATCCGGTTAAAAAAGTGGCGACGGAAAGACCCCTTGAGGGCCCGGGAACTCCCCCAGTCCACTCGGACTCCCGAAGGTCCTCCAGGGACTCACACGACTTCCGAAACGCTATTCCTCGGGCGCCTTCGGGCCCCGAGATTCACACTTTCGGTCACCCCTTGACCGGGAGAAAGAAAGGTTTATTCCTGTCTAGCGACCTCCGCCCATCCGTCCCCCGAAACCCAGGTGCCCCCGACACTCGACCCGCCCCTCCCGTCGAAACGTCGCGGGAGCCCCGGGCCCTTTCCCACAGACTCCTTCTGTGGGCGTCACTCTCACCGGGGTCCCGGTGCCCCGGGTGTGTCGGTGGACAGGACTGGGGTCCGACTACGACCTGTGTGGGTCGGTCCTAGACCCGGGGCGAGGGGTACCGGTCACCGAGTGGGTCTCGGACCAGTGGGAAACACAATGTCTGTCTCGGGTTCAGAGGTCGACGGAGCCTTGATCTTCGACCACCGTCCCCGTCTTCCACTCGGGTCTCCTCGGCCGCTACCACCCCAGACCGTGGTGGGGCAGGGGACGGAGGTCACCGGAGGGAGGTAGACGGAGAAGGGTGGAGACGGAGGTCGGGGCGCAGGTGAGGCGAGAGACGGACAGCTGGAGGAAGGGTCCTGGCTGTGGAAGAGATGCCTCGTGACCCCCGGAAACGTGCCTAGGGATTCCAGAGTGGTTCATTGGGACTTTCCGATCATTATTCGTTTGCGGTTTGTCGGACCGAAGTACCATCTTTTTGGGTTCTTGGGTCCGACCCGGGGTGAAGGAAGGTGGTCGGAAGGCTCAAGGACCCCTGTTTCCACTACCACCACCCGTGTTGGGGCGACGTCGGGTCTGCCCTCTAAGAGTTTCCGTCCTCCCTCGGCACGGGCCGTCACCCCTCCCTAGGGCCCGTCCTTCTATAGGGTCGGGGCGCCCGCAGGGGCGACGTTCGCGACCCCGGTCCGTCCTGACCGAAGTGGACGCGTAGAAGGTCTGGTCGAGACGGTAGACACACTTCCCCAATGAATAGGGTAGGAATTATTCGTCAGGTCGAGGGGAACCTGCCGTCAAGGGCAGTGTCTACGACTATTTCGGTCGAGGAAACCTACTGTCCTCTAGTCCCGGTTTCACGTCTTTACTGGCTCCGTACTTACAGGTAGACGAGGTTTGTTTGATCAAGAATTTTCTTGTAACCTGTTTCTTAGATTAAAGAAAGCTCCCCTAGCGATTGACCCGTCACTCCGACAACCGTGACGTCCTGTTTCCGCCCGTGTCTCCCCGTGGACCCGGTAGTGGGTGGTCCCGTCGGACGGTCTGGAGTGTCCGGCCTTCGAGCCGGGGCAATCCTGTGTTCCTTCGGCTGGCAACCCCTGCTATGAGTATCGCTAGCTCGGTTTTTAGGTCGAGACTGCGGTCGTTCTGGACTTCCGTTCGACCACTAAGATGAAATTTTGTTCTCTCCTACCCCGATTCCACGCAGGTCTTCCCGTAGCCCCGATGTAAGGTTTGCCGTTTCGACTTCACATAGGAGACTCCGAGTCTCGTCTCTGGGACGTTACGTTGTCCGACACCCGGTCCTGAGGACCCTCGTGGTCGACTTTAGGGTCTTTTCCAAAATGGGAATTTCGTCCCTTTCTCCTTAAAAATTTTCATACCAATAATAGACGTCTCTAGTGCCAGGCGTAGCGACGACTCCTCCTCACCTCCAACGCCCAGTGTGCCCACTCTCTGTCAGAATCAACCCTAGTCTAAACCGCGGACAGTGAGTAGATTTTGAGAGAACTCTTGGAGATACGAAAGAAGAGGACGAAGTTCAGCGAGTCAGCACAAGTTGAGAAACGTTGGGGTACCTGATCGGTCTTATGATCTCACCCGTCGGAAAGGGAAGAGACCTATAGAAGGGTTGGGTCCCTAGGTTGGGCCCAGAGGGTTTAACGTCCGCCCAAGAAATGGTCGACTCGGTGTTCCTTTCAGGTTCTTAGGACCTCACCCATCGGATAGGGAAGAGGTCACCTAGAAGGACTGGGTCCTTAGTTTGGCCCCAGAGGACGTAACGTCCGCCTAAGAAATGGTTGCTCAGTAGTCCCTTCGGGGAGATACGACCCCACACCCATTTACGTCCTGTCTTTCTGAGAGTCTGTATCCTTCGTTCGGTCGCCAGTGGTTTCCTCCTCCTCCCTCACCCCGCCGCCCCCCCCCAAGCCCCACCCCGATTGCGCTTACGGCCTGCGTGTCGTCCCGTCGTTGCCCCCAGGTGACGCACCGTGCGCCTCACTTCGGGCAGGACAGCACTCTCGGATCCCACCCCCGAAGGAGCCACCGAGTCACCGGCGCTCGGGTGGACGTTCCGTCCTCGGCTTCCTCTGCGTCCAAGCTAAGGACGCAGTCCTTCCAGGGGACCTCCTCCCGTACTGTTAGGTGGGGTCATAAGAACGGATACCTTGAGGTACCTGTCTCTTCGGACCGCCCGATGCCAGGTAGCTCAGAGTTTCTCAGCCTGTGCTGACTGCACTGGCTCATGTCCCTTCGGGTGTGCTCGGTGGCCGAGGGAACTGCTGCACACGTGCGTCGGAGTGGCTCAGCATCGTTGTACTGCACCTGCGACTACTACACCCGTTTCCAATCAGAGTCGCTTCCAGTGTCCACACAGTATTTGTCGTCTCTTTACAATCGATAAACCTGGATGAATACTCTGACCGAGTGTTTCCTTGACTGCGTAATTGGCACGTAAAACGATGAACGTCCTACCACCTCGCCCTGCCTACGAGGAGAAGGGGACGCCCTTGTGGTCTTAGTGGCGAGCGACGGGGTGTCGGCAGCTGTCCTCTTACGACCTTGGGCGGTTTTTGTTCTGTGAAGTGTAGAGTCCCGTTTCCTCTTCGACGTTGTTCTGCCCCCCTCCGTACGTTAGCGCAAATTTTAGTTCGGAGTGTGGGGGGTCTCGGCGAGCCTCCTGGGTCCCTTCCTCGTCGCTGGGGAGTCTCTACCTCGGTCTGGACGGACGCCGGCAAGGTCACAGAGGACGCCTCCGCGTCCGGCCGGTACCGGACGGCACCCCTGTCCCCGAGACCGTCGTCGTCTGACCCCATTCAGGATCACCTCCTCCCGTGGTACTCGGGGTGGCATCTCGTCGGCTACAACCGCATGTTACCTTAGCTATGCAGGTACTTGTCTTTTCCGACGTTATATCTGTTGCGTGCAATTGACGAGGCTTCCGCCCCGCCCCTCCGACATTAAGTTATGTCGCCAGAAACAACTCGAAAGAGATAAAGCTTTTACAAGATCCTACACAAACGGAATAAAGTCTGAGTCATTTTATTATTTGTGGCACTTGAAAAACTCACGTCTCTGTTTCACAATCGAGACCTTGTTAGTCTCACCCACCGTTGACGTAGTCTCTCGTCTTGGTACACCCCACCCTCTCCCCCCTTGCCCCCGTCCGGGACGCGGGGAGCGGGTCGTGGGAGTGGGTTTCTGCGTCTCCGGGGAGGGAGGCTCGGGACGACGCGTCACCCGTACCGCCGGGAGAGCAGAGCACCCGAAACCCGAAAGAGGGGGTCGAAAACGGGAGCGGAGAGGACGTCACTGGCGCACGAAGCACCAGTTCACGCGCACACGCGTGACCACGCAAAAAAACTCCATGTCTGTCGAGGTTAGACAGGGACCCTCGACCTCAGTCATGCAACCTAGTTTAGTCAGTCATGATCTCCTCTAGTTGGGACTTGTGAGTAACCTTCCTGGCTACACCTTCGACTTCGAGGTTTTGAAACCGGTGGACTACACTTCTCAACTGAGTAACCTTTTCTGGGACTACGCCCCTTTCTAACTTCCGCCCTCCTCTTCCCCTGCTGTCTCCTACCCCACCGACCTACCGTAGTGCCTGAGCTACCTGTACTCAGACTCACTTGAGGCCCTCGACCACGACCTGTCCCTCCGGACCGCTCGACGCCAAGTGCCCCAGCGTGTCTCAGTCCGTGCAGTCACTGAGTTGATGTTGCTGTCTGAACCTAGACTCGTTTTGAGCAGAGGAGTCCTCCCTCCATTTGCGTTCCCACGGAAACGTTTGGTCTTTAAGACCATCTACCAAAGTATTATCGAAGTAAACCCCTTTAAATGGAATTTAGAAGGGGCTCAATGGACGACTCGGTCCAGTGCCGAGTGTTCTCGCGACGAGGAACCCCCGCTCGTGTATCCGCCGTGGAGAAGAGAGGAAACACTTCTACCCCACTCCCGAGGGAGTCGAGACGGGAGTCCTGGTGGCGCAGGACCCTGAGTAGGCGTCGAACGCGGTGCTAGTGCGTGTGTCGCCCGCGGGACCCTCGTCGGACCTCTCTCGGGCCACGGGGGACTACTACCGTGTCCTGTCGGACCCGAGGGTCTCTCACGGAGGCCGCAAGGCGGGATACCTGCAGACGGACCCTTGCTAGTAGGGGGACCCTTCGAAGAGAAGAAGAGAGTCGATAAACATTCCAGAGGAGTCTGTTGTGAAATGGAAAGACGGAGAGAAAAAGAACCCCTACCAGAACTAGTGAAGGAGGACATGTTACAGTGTTTGGAGGCAAGGACAAAAAGTCCGTGAACCGGATAATCTAGCTTAGGGAACTTAGATAAACAGTGAAGGTGACATATTAGTTCCCTAACTAAATCCAGTCTGGACTTACCAGTGCACTAAAAGAGATGAAAGAGTGGAGTGGATCTCGTTCTGTAGGACCTTACACGTCAGTTCACCAGGAATCCTTCGAAATGATACTTGTTTCGATCACCTCCACTACCTTAAGGTCAACTCGACAAAGTTTAGGACTTTCTACTACGACACTTTCACGACGTAAGCTACTCGGTCGTTCAAACCTTTTGAGCCGTCACCGGTGTCCTGACCTTTTCCAGTCAAAAGTAAGGTTAGGGTTTCTTCCCGTTACGGTTTCTTACAAGTTTGATGACGTGTTAACGTGAGTAGAGTGTGCGATCATTTCATTACGAGATTTAAGAGGTTCTGTCCGAAGTCGTCATGCACTTGAAGGTCTACAAGTTCTACCTAAATCTTTTCCGTCTCCTTGGTCTCTAGTTTAACGGTTGTAAGTAACCTAGTACCTTTTTCGTTCTCTCAAGGTCTTTTTGTAGATGAAGACGAAATAACTAATGAGGTTTCGGAAACTGACACACCTAGTGTTGTTTGACACCTTTTAAGAAGTTCTCTACCCTTATGGTCTGGTGGAATAGACGGAGGACTCTTTAGACACACGTCCAGTCCTTCGTTGTCAATCTTGACCTGTACCTTGTTGTCTGACCAAGGTTTGACCCTTTCCTCTTGCAGTTCCGACATATAACAGTGGTACGAATAAATTAAATGTACGTCTCATGTAGTACTCTTTGTGACCCGACCTCCTTCGTGTTCCACCTTAGTTCTGACCGCCCTCTTTATAGTTATTGGAGTCTATACGTCTACTGTGGTGGGAATACCGTCTTTCACTTCTTGTTGATTTCTCGGAGAACTACTTTCACTTTCTCCTCTCACTTTTTCAACCGAATTTTGAGTTGTAGGTTTTTTAATCCTAGTACCGTAGACCAGGGTAGTGAAGTACCGTTTATCTACCCCTTTCTTACCTTTATCACTGTAAAATAAAAGAACCCGGGGTTTTAGTGACGTCTACCGCTAACGTCGGTACTTTAATTTTCCACGGATGAGGAACTTTCTTTTCGATACTGGTTGTATCTGTCGTATAATTTTTCGTCTCTGTAATGAAACGGATGTTTCCAGGTAGATCGATTTCTATACCAAAAAGGTCTTCAGTACATACTTACACTCGCAACCTGGTATTTCTTTCGACTCGTGGTTTCTTAACTACGTAAACTTGACACCAAAACCTCTTCTGAGAACTCTCAGGGAACCTGACGTTCCTCTAGTTTGGTCAGGTAGCATTTCTTTTAGTCAGGACTTATAAGTAACCTTCCTGACTACAACTTCGACTTCGAGGTTATGAAACCGGTGGACTACACTTCTCGGATGAGTAAACTTTTCTGGGACTACGACCCTTTCTAACTTCTGTCCTCCTCTTCCCCTGCTATCTCCTACTCTACCAACCTACCGTAGTGGCTAAACTACCTGTACTCAAACTAGTTCGAGACCCCCAACCACTGCCTGTCCCTCCGGACCGCACGACGTCGGGCACCCCAGCGTTTCTCCGTCTGTGCTGACTCGCTGGTTTGACTCGACTTGGACTTTCGGTTTTCGTTTTGTTCGTTAGTGATGGCGCAGAAGACGGGTTTACTACTGTTCGCGGGTTGTTCTGGAGACTTCGCTGGGGACTCAGGGAATTCGGAACCCAAAAGTAGTAGGGACTACGAACCGTCCGCCAGTCCCACACGCCTCCACAGAGTTCTGTGTGTCTCCGACTAGGTGGTCCGTGACTCGACACTCGACAGGTCGTCTCCACACCGGACTCCAGGTTTCCCTGGTCTCACGGACCTCGTCTACACCGGGACTCCTAGAGGTCAGGTGTCAGAGGGAGTTGGGTCGGGGTCTCTTTTCGTCCTTCTGGTTCACGACCGAAGACGCCGTTCGCGCGACAACCGACACCTCCTTCTATTAAGCGGTGTATTTGTTACTGCACCCACAAACGCCCCTAGTAGGGACTCTGTCGACCGTCGTCGGCACACTAAGGACCACTGGCACCCGCCAGTCAAGAGCCCTTGGGTCCTGTCCGCACAGACGTCAAGATCGCTGAGAGTCGGAGTTTCCTCAAAGAAGTCCCCAGAGGACTTCAGGTAAGCGAGTGCGACTCTCAGTTTCTCGAAAGTTCCACTCTTTCGTAGGAAAATTTCCGTTGCCTTAGGTACCACAAGTCGGGCATAAGACTGTAGACACTTTTCGTGAAAACACACTACAAAAGTGATCCTAGAATTTCCAGGTTTCAGTAAGGACGTCTCTTCTAAGGGAGAAACAGGAAGAGGAAGGGTTTTCGGCGAGGTGGGTGTCCACGTCTGCCCAATGCCCTTGTCCCGACCTCCCCTCCCTCCGCACACCGTCTGAACACTTCGCACGCGTCACTGGAGGGTAGGTCCTCTACGGTCCTCTCCACGTCCGACTTGTGGTGTCCCAGGTGCGACGGGTACACCCAGGGCAAGTACGGGGGTGATCACCGTAGACTCGTCCTGGACCCTCCGTCCTACCTCGGGTCCTACGAGTGCCAACACGTCTCAGGCATCCGTCGGAGGGTAGGTTCGGACCCTCACTCAAGTGTGGTCTGGGAGAGTAGGAGTGACTGTCGACCCGGTCCGTCCGTGAACTGGAAGGAGTGTCAGTCGGTCTTTGTCGACGGTCTTCGTCCGTCCGTCCGATCCCGGACTCAGGGGCCCAGGACGGGACTCTGTAGGGTCTCGCGCCGGGGGCTCCCGACAACCGCGACCTTCGACGACGACCTACCTACCTCCGGCGACCTGTCTGCGGTTGTAGCGGGACGCAGGTTAAAATCTGCGGGGCGAAGGCGTGGCAGTGTCGTAGGGACGAGAGGCGAGGGGGTGGTCCGGGGTGCCGGAGGAGACTCGTCGGGGGGCGAGGTAGGTCCCCTCCCCTCTACCGTCCCCCGCTGTCCCCTTTGGGGTGCCGGAGGAGACTCGTCGGGGGGCGAGGTAGGTCCCCTCCCCTCTACCGTCCCCCCCTACCCCCCTTTGGGGTGCCGGAGGAGACTCGTCGGGGGGGAGGCAGGTCCCCTCCCCTCTGTCCCCACTGTCCCCACTACCCCCTCGGGGTGCCGGAGGAGACTCGTCGGGGGGGAGGCAGGTCCCCTCCCCTCTGTTCCCCCCCTGCCCCCTCCCCCGTCAACGACGAACGACGACATCGAAACGTCCCAGAGCCTACCTACCCTTCAAGACCGCAGGTGTCCTGGACCCAGACGTTAGTGTTCCGCCGACACAGGAAGGTAAGACAATTCCCCGTCTGGAGACACCGCACGAGTATGTGCTAATAGGCATATAAGTGTGACGTCGACTCAAACGGGGGTCGGGAGCCGTCCTAGAACCCGTTCGAGGCTACCGCTCCCTGCCCCTTCGGCGCGACGGCAGGTACCCCCGCACTTCTCAGCCTGTGTCGACTCGTCGTCGAGCCGATCCGGTGTACCGTAGACAGAGGACCCGGACGCCCGCGGAGGGATCTGGGCGCTGCGAGGCGCGGGACGGGGGTGCGGTCGCGGGCACCGGGGCAGGTCAGGAGGGACAGTCCGGGGAAAGAGGAGAGGGTAACCAAGTAGGACCCAGACTTAGGTGTGGCCAAGAGCGACGGGTGGGACACCAAAATAGAGACTTGGCTGGCGGGTGCCGGAGGGATCCCGACACTAGAGGACCCCTGAGTCGGTGGCCCCTTCCGGGACACGGGGGCTGGGGTCCCGGGTGGCGGGTGGGGAGGGTCGTGTCGGTGGAAGTCGCGGCCGGACGACTCGACCGGTCACACAGGGGCTCTTCCCCGGGGGGCAATGGACTGGACGCGGCGAGTCCAACCAGTGAGTGCTGGGCACGTCCAGGACTTCACTCGGGTCCCGAGGGCGCCCTAAGACACTACACGGACAGTAGGGCCCCCCTGCAGTAACACTCAAATGCACCTGAGTCGCGTGTAACGGTCGTAGCCAAAGGAAGTGACAGAGCTTTTCGTACGGGCTCGGAAGGGAGTGGAGGAACCTCACCCGAGCGTGTCCAAAGTACGGGGCGGACGAGGCGGGGACGGAGACAGTGACTAAAACCGGTCTCACACTCGGGGAAGAAGGCACACCCGACGAGGGGTGGAAGACTCCGAACCCCCTTCCCACGTCCCAGGGGAGGGGGACCTCTTCGCCCCAGGGGAGGGGGACCCGTCGCCCCAGGGGAGGGGGACCCGTCGCGGCCCGGGGGAGGGTGACCTCTTCGCCCCAGGGGAGGGGACCCGTCGTGACCCAGGGGAGGGGGACCCGTCGCGGCCCAGGGGAGGGGGACCTCTTCGCCCCAGGGGAGGGGACCCGTCGTGACCCAGGGGAGGGGGACCCGTCGCGGCCCGGTGGAGGGGGACCCGTCGCGGCCCAGGGGAGGGGGACCCGTCGCGGTCCAGGCCGAGCGAAAGGGCGACGAGAGTCTCGACCCCTTCGGGACCAGACCAGGCCCGGGGACCCGCCTGCCACACTGGAGTCCTCGACTTCGGAGCGCCCTAGACTCGTCGGCGTCGACGTCCGTCTCTGGAGGTCGGTGCCTCAGGTCTGACGTGGGGCCCCGGTCCTGGGAAGTGTCGGAGGTCACCTCGGGATCCACCTGGGACACGGAGGACGTGGCTCCTCGGTCGGACGGGGTAGAGGGGAGGAGACGACCCGCTGGAGGACCCGGGACGTGGAGAGAGAGGGACAGGGCTGAGGGGAAGGGTTGAGAAGAAAACCCCCACTCAAAAGCAAAGGGAGGGAGTGAAGACACAAAAGAGAGGGTCAGCATTGGCGTCCCAGAGGAAAGAGGAAGCACTTCTCCGGCGGGGCCAGGCGCACCACAAAGGTCGGCCTGTGGACCACTCCGACCCCCCCAGACGCTAAGGAGTGGGAGGCGGGACGTGGGGTGGGGCCGGAGAGTGCTCGGACGGGGTGCCCTCCCCGCAGACCCGCTACGTGGGGGTCCAAGGGCCCCGGTCTGGGCAAGTGGACGTCCGAGACGGTCTTCGGTGTGGGTCTCCCTCAGACCGACCCAGGGGTCCTGGCGAGTCCCACCCGTCCCTGGCCCCCGGTCGGGTGCCGGAGACACGCGAGCCCTGTGTCGAGCACGGAGCTCACCTAGAGGGTGGGGGTCGTCCTGGGACGCAGGGCCCCGCCTTGGAGGGCCCCCGCCTTGGAGGACCCCCGCACCAGAACCGTCCTACCCCGGACCCCGTCTACTCAACCCGCCCGTCCCCACCCCACTCCCCTGTCACAGGGACGCGCGACCCCCAGCACCCCCCGAATCTGGGGCCCCCACTCTCACCGGTCTCCCACGGGAGTGCGTCCTGTGGTTCACTCCTCCCGCGTTAGCCGTCCGGGGCCAGTGCGTCGGTCGGGGGACGACGGAGCCTGGGACTCGGGCAGACACTTGGTTTGGACTCAGGTGAGCGGGGTCTCTTCGTTTTGAAGAAATGGCCGTCGTCCGTCTTCACGTCCTTTCACGACACTCTGCCCTCTGAGCGTTGAACCCCGGGTCGTTCCTCTCGGTCTTCCGGACTGGGGGTCGGAGTCCCTTCCCCCAAGTTCCCCACACTCCCCCAGAAGTACCTCCACCAGGTCCCACGGACAGTCGAATGTGTGGCAGGACTAGTCGACTTCCGATCCAGTGTCCGACTAAAAAGTCCTTAGCGTTAGTGTTTGGAAGACCAAGGGTGGTCCGACCCCAGATGGCGGCTGCCCGGCGCACGCCACTGGACCAAAATGGACCACCCCCGAGGTCCGGTCCCGAGTCCTGCACTGGAGGTCGGGCTCCTCCTCGATGTCCGGACCGGAACCGAAACTCCGACTTGAGAGTGGTAGACCAGGACGAGCGGATAAATGCAAAGGAGTGACAAGACCAATCTGACCGAGAAACCGCAAATCCCTTCCTGAACTTCCGATCTCGAACAAAATGTTTGTTCTCCGTCCCCTGTCCCCCACCCAAAAGGCAGGGACCCTGCCAGGCCACCAAGGTGGGGGTCAGTAGTCGGTAATCTGACTCGAACAAGAGGAAATGTGAGATCTTTTTCCCCCTTTTTACCTCGGTCTTGATCTTCAGCTGAGGAAGGGTTGGGTACTTTGCGTCCAGTTCTGCGCGCACACACTTTACTTGTCTACCTTTTTGCGGGAGGAGACGACCGTAGTTGGGACCTCGAATTCGGGTGGAGCCGTAGTAGATTTTGTTTATTTTACTAGTGACCTCTTTCAGTTCACATTGAATCTTTACAGCGAAATTTCTTTACGGATAAGACGATAACTAGACAAATTAAAATAAAGACGGGAAGGTCTAGATTGAAACGCCGAGCGTTAGAATGTCTTACACAGACGAAATGTCAGGTCGCCCAAAGTAGAGTTCTACGTACGTGAAGTAAAACAGCCTTGGGGAACCTTCAAGAAACGGGTGAAAACAAATAAGGAGGTGAAACCAAAGTCCAGTCGTCGTTTGTGTGGTCGACACTTTAATCGACGTCCGGGGTGTGTAGTCGCGTAGTGCACCCCCCACGTCCCGCCCTCGAAGGCCCTGGGCCCCGGTAGCTACGGAGGTACCGCGATGCGGAAAGGGTTTCGTCCCCGACCTCTACCCGTAAGAGGTGGTAGTGGCGCTGTGTTTCCACCTAAACAAACCTTTCAAAGTCGTCTTCGATGAGGACAAAACGACAGGACCTTTTGATACCTTCCTGCTTGGAGTCCTTCGTTTCTTTTCCAAACGTGTTGCATTGAGTCTTCAGGGTAAAATTCCACTTTGTGAACGTCCCGGACCTTAAGCCTCCCCTTTTATGTCTAATGTATGTGAAGTCTTCGGTGTCCTTTACGAGAAGACAAAACAGGAGCCTAAGTCAGACAGTGGTCGTATGGAGTGTGACAATTTTACACTCACACGGACTTCCAGTGACACGGACTCCCAGTCCCCCGGTCAAAATTCCAGAAATGTTCTCCCGTAGACCCACCTTTCTCGGAGACACTCGGAGGCTCATTAGTGGTCTAAGGTATGAACGTTTCTTTTGTACGCGAGTCCTGAGTGTGGAATCCCGCCCAAATGTAAGTCCCTGGGACTGAAATAAAGGTAGCGAAGAGTAACCAGCATTCTTTACACACAGAGAGCCACCTCGGTGGGACGGCACCACCTTCCCGTCTCCGCCAGGGCGTAGGACGTAAGAGAGACGTCCTCCGGTGGGAGGGGGGGCCCCCGGTCGGCGTGCAGGGAGTCGGAGGGAATCACAAGAGACGGACAGAAATGACGATCGGCGACAATGAGGGCAGTCCTCGCACTGTCTAAAACGGGAAGGAACTTGAAGGACGGCCTTGTTTGGAGGTCCAGACAGAGGGACTCAAAGTGGCGTCTTTGGTGTTTTATTCGCGTTGTCTGAAAGGTGAGGTGCAGGTCAAAACAAAGACCCGGCTTGAGGACCAGTGAACTTGACAGGAGACGAGAAACGTCTCCTTGTGCAAGTGCGGTGTCAATGTGCACCAAAGGAAGTTCGGGGAGTCGAAGTGTGCACGAGGACGTGTTGAATTGGACAACGTGTTCGGTGGTGAGTGCCTGCCCTGGGTTCTTGTCGGACGTTAGGCTTATTGGCATAACAAAGGGGTTTATCACGTAAGAGGGACTTTCATAGGACTACCGGAGACGGTGCTTGGGGCAGTGGTAGTACGTACTGGGGGTCGCTGTCAGCAGTGGGTGTTATTAACGGGAACTGTCACTGGAAACTGGAAGTGCACGACGGCTACGGGTGGTGGTTAGTGGTAAATGCCGGTGACGGGTACTGGAAGTGACACTGGTGAGTGTGGGTAGTGCACACCGGCAATCGGTGCGGGCGTCTTAGCAGGTGCCCAAAGTCGAACAGGGAGACGTCAAATCTCTCGTGACGCCTCCTGTCGCCCTCCCTCCCTCCCTTCGAGGTCCGAGGGTGGCGAGAACCTCTCTTTTACCTGCGTGTGTGAAGACGGTCGTCTCCACCCGTCTGGGGTCTGTACCACTCTCTCACTGACCGCTAGATGTGTGGCGACGGAGAGCGGACCTCCGAGAGCCTGTGGGCGAGCCTCCGACCTTGGCTCCGACGTCGCCGGCGATGCTCCACCAGGACGAGTCTGAGTAGGTGCGGGGTGTGTCTCGTAGTCCGGCCACCTGCCGTGTCGACTCGCGGTCCTGGTCGAAGACTCGTTTGTCTTTTGAGATTTAGACTGTGGAGGACATTCTCTGACTCCATGTTAAGTGTCAGGTCCTCAAAAGTTTCTTTTATTATAGATAGGTAGACACTCGATATGGGCCGACTCTTGGTCCTCCGTCGCCCCTGGTAACTGGGTTTGTCGACGGAACAAGTGACATTATTAGCGGTACGAGTCCTACTTGTCCCAGTCCGTAAAACGGGAAACAATGTGTGTCCCCGAGGGAATAGGTGAGTCATACTGCCATCGAAATTGTTAGACTTTTACCATTAGAAGCAAAAGTCTAAAGTTCTTAAGAGGGTCAATTCGATGTCTAAGAGCCAGGGAGATTACCGGAGCGGGGACAAAAGGAATCGGAGTGAAACGTCTGACACTTTATAAATTGGGAATTGTCTGTTACGCGAGGGGAGAAAGGGGTGGGGGTGCCCCCAAACCACACCTACCCGACTTCGTCACTTACCCACACCCAAAGAGAGTGGAAGTGAGAGGGAAGACTAAGGACAAAGAATAAAGGGAAACCTCGTCCTGAAAAAGGACTTCCTCTTGAAATTGAAGAACCGGTCCCTTGACTACTCAGAGACAGAATTAGTGTTCGGGTGGAGAGCGAAGAATAAAAGGAGGTTTCCTCTGGCTACTCTATGTTCGTCCCTTTGTCTAAGACTTCGACATTTCCTGCCAATCGCAGAGTTATTCATGAAAGTGTATGCACACCATCGTACGAGTGCATACATAGACGTGCACAAAGACGTGTGTGTCCATGTAAAACACATATAAACATACACACACTAGTTATGTAAAACAAAAAACAGATTCACCCAGGAACTACATTTTTTGAGATCCTGTTTTATCCAGTTGTGTCGAATCTCTCACCTCCAAAGTCTTCCTTTGGAAGAAAGAACACTCAAAAAGAGATGACATTTCGTTGTCTCTCTGTGTGTTTATAATTTCGATGTTCGAAATTATAAATTGGTCTCCGACTAGATGACCCCACGTAAAGAGTAAAGGCCCCCCCCCCCAACCCGGCCCTGTTCGGCCCTGGGCAAAATTATCTGCAGAGGGTAGTCTTTCCCCTCCTGACACCTCAGCACTACCGGGCCGCGGCGCCCCGTGTTATACGAGGCACCAGTCTCACGCAGGAGGTCCTCGGTCCCTTGCACTCGTCTCAGAAACAATAATTAGGCCTTTAACGTAAAAATCTTGACTATAACAGCTGATGGTTTCGGGATGAGGAAGGGGACACCTTAAAGAAAGGGACTTTTAGTTTGTGGCGGGGAGGGGCAGGGGGCGGGGTCTCACCCCTCCGACGCCGGGTGCGTAGGTAGACGGGGCCGAGACCGTCTGTGCTGGGGCGCCACGCAGCGGGGGACAGGTGTCGGCCTTGTCTACCGGAGGGGTCTTCTGTGTGGCAGTCCGGTTTCCCACTGGGTCTTGTGTGCCCCACGAGTGCCTGTGCCGAGGCCGTCCCGTCGACGTCGGTTCGGGAGGGGACGGGGCTCCGACTTCCTGACAGCCTGTGCCGTCCCGCTCCGACCTTGTTGGTGGGTGCCGTGTCGGCGGATGCACACCGTGCAATGAAAGACTTTCTGATCGAGTGCGGACCGCTCCCCACAGGAAATGTGTGGCGCGACGGGAGGTCAGGGTCGTCGCAAAGGGGCCGTAGGACACGGAAACACGTTTCTCTCGTCCACCGGAGTTCCTTCCCCGCAGGTGAAGACCCGTGGAGGAGTGTCCACGGAGGGGCGTCGACTAGCACACCGCCCCAATGACCCTCCGTCGGACGTCCGGAAAGTTCCCCTGAGTCCCGTGAGTGACCCCGACGTCCCTGCTCCGAGGACTGGGGCCGAGGGCCGGCGCAGTGGACTTGGTCGGCCTGGTGGAGGGGTGTACCCGGACCCCTAATCGCGTGCGGTCACGGAAGGGTCCTGACCTCCCTGCGAGTGTGCACGCAGGCGCACACGTGGGTACACACGGAGTCGACACCGCACAACAGACAGGTGACCCGGCGGTACAGGAGGAGGGACGGGGGGCCTGCGACTGCCGGTCACACAGTTCCACCGACCACCCTCGAGCAGGTCCTTTCGACCTGCCACCAAAGGTCAGTTTCGAAGTAGGGTGCGCGGCCGGATTGTCTCGACCGTCTCTTACCTGACAGGGCGACGGACTCTTGGCGCCACTCGGAGGGGGAAGTGCCCCTGGTGCGAGAGGTGGTGGGTGGGGCCGGCACAGGGGTGCAGGCCGAGGACGACCGTCGCACCTACCCGCTGGAGTCTCGGCGGTTCCTCCCCTGCCGGCGGGACACCCTTCTGCTCCCTCTTAGTCCCTCCTCTCGTACGCCCGAAGGCTGTCGACGCAATGTTCAACAAGGCCCTCTCTCACCCGTAATCTCCGGGAGCCGGACTGTGCTCCCAAACATTAATGTACTTACGTAAAGTTAACTACGGTGGAATTTGTGAAGGGTGAATAAATGTCGCCTCAGTAATTGGGTGCACGACTTCGACTCGTCGGGGTCGTGGCGTCTGTTGTGCCTGTTAATCGCCCTGCGGAGCGAAGGCCCGCGGACGAATGGCGCCGAGGCGTCGTCATTTGGGCAAATGACAGCCGTAAATTTACTCCTCCTGACTACAAGTTTTGTGTATTTTGTAAAGAAGTTGCAATCCTTTAATAAACGAACAGGTTCTGGAAGTTCGAAACGTCTTTCCCGCGACAAATTGAAGGGAGGTCGACCTCTACGTTTTTCAAATACCGGGAAACCTCGTCCGACGACACGACTGGTCCCTCCTCCCAGATCTTTCAGATTCTTAAAGGATCTAAAGTAAATTTTTATTTTAAATGAATACACACAAAATATGTTTTAATTTACTATTCTCTTTTTCCATTGTATTTTTGCCCCCTTTACTTCCTCCGTTTGCGTTTCTTCTTTTCATCTCTCCGGTGACAATTATAGTTTCACTTTTAATCTAATTTTGTATTTTACCTTTGTCTACCTATGAAATATTGTTATTTTCCATATTAAGAATTCCTTATATCGGTACTTAAACATAAGGGAATTCTTGTCTCGAAGTCCTATTGTGGTGTTTTAACAGTATTTACGTCCCCATTTGCCTGTCTAAGTGTCCTTAGTCTCCTTGGTGTTGAGAATTTTGACTGCCTATCATTTCACGGGGTAATTTCCTCCTAAACTTATGTGTCGTCCGGTTGAACTGGATTATATGTGTTTCTTATTTAAGGGATTGCCTGGTGTCTTTAATAAAAGTTTGTGAGTTCCCCGTAGATGCCTCATCTCGTGAATAACCCGACGTTTCTGTCGGAGTCAGATGCTGCGTCGTGGTCGACCTAGTCTATACTGTTTGGCTGTGAACAAGAGTACTTGTATGTCTGCGTGCAATTGTAGTCTTCGTCCTTCCTATAACTATTGAACCTTGTTTGCTACGACCACTTAATCTTGGACACTTACCTCTCTTAAGATGAGCCCTCTTTTTCTCTCCGTCTAACACGTTGCCAAACGTCAAGAATCAGGGTCCTCACTCCTGAGGTTCTTGTATCACTCTGAGTATCTCCATTTTAAGGGTCAGTTTAGACAGGACGTCTTTGCAGTGAAATAGAAAACCCGTCTATTTCCTAGAGGGGAAATACCAGGATTGTTATATACGCAACTTTCGTGTGACTACCTTTCTTTCTCGTTCAGTCCCGCGGGTGTCTCAGATGAGTGGAGGTAGGACTCGTCGGACCCTTCCTCAGTCCTTCCTTAAACGCGTTGTCTGTCTACTCCGACCATGCTTCCCGTCCACACTAAATAGGTACGTCTGAACTCGGACCTACCGGCCCTTGGAGGAACACGTGAGTAGGAGAGGAGTCTTTTGACCGGGGTGGTTGTTTACTCCTTATTTGTCCCTCGGTTGTTCTCCTTTCCATAACTCTTTCGTCTCGCCTTCGAGTAGTATACTTCTCTAAACTGACAAGTGGTCCTTTGGATGCGACGAGCCGACTTTTGTCCCTCTCTCCAGTAGGCCCCTCCCCTCTCCTCTGTAGGGACTCGGTCTGCGACCCTTGGGCCCTAGGGACGCCGGTCCCACCCGTCGAGACACGGGTGACCGGCCCAGGGTGGAGCTCGTCTCTACGACCCCAGAGAGGTGAGGAGACGGAGCCCCGAGGACTTCGGCTCTGTCTGGGGAGCCGAGGGTCGGAAACGGGTAAACCACAACCTAACGAACGAAAGGATAATGACTGAAAAATCTCGAGAGATACGTAAGTCTTGTGTTCCGGTATAGTCTATACGCTAGACGTTCGTAAAAAGGGTCCCAGACCGGACAGAGAGACGAGAGAAGAAACGTCTCTTCGACGACTGAAACTGCTCGATTTAAAACTACCGGGAAAAAATCCAGTACCAGAACTGCAATGTAGACTCTTTATAAACGGCTTCGGTTTCAGGGTTTCTAAGGTAGAACACAAAAAAAGATCTTCGAATTATCAGAAGTGAAATAAATACAGATACTAGGCAAAGTTCTCATCCTGTACTGACTCGCTGACTTGATTTGACTATTAGGCAAAGCTTAGATAAAACATGTACCACGTTTCTTATTCAGCCCAAGTAACAAATATATGTCTAGTGACCAACAAGGTCTTCCCATCCTTTTGACAGAAAAGAGGTGACTTAACGAAAACATCTAAATAGTTTTTAGTTAGTTATATATGTGCCGAGAGAAAGACCTAAGGGATAAGTTAAGATAACGGAGTACACAGATTCCTCATTTAGGATTTTCATTATGTCTTACAGGACTCTAGTCTATCACTTTTTAAGGGTTTAAACAAGATAAAGTTTCAATAAACTGATAGGAACAAGATATGTACGTGTACTTAAAATGTTAATCTAACAGTTAAAGACGTTTTTTCCCTCATGGACGATTTTACGACCAACCACAAAGTGTCTTAGGTGCATATTTAGACCCCACCTGACTGTACAGTTAGTCTTAATCAGAGGGTTAGTTAAAGACACATTTATAGAGGTAAATTAACCCAGATAAAATTAACGAGTAGGTTTCACACTTTACAAGTCACATATTCAGAACATGAAAACCAGTCCAAATAGGGATTCACGAAGTATAAAAATGCTATGACACTAACCATAAAAAAGTGAAAATAGAGGTTGCAGTAGTCATGAATTTCTGATCTACAAAGATGTGACTAGAATATAAGACGCTGAAACGATTTGAGTGTATAATAAAGATCATCGACGAAATATCTAAAGTACCTTAAAGGATGTATTTGTTCACACACAGACGTTTAATTCTGTCGAAGGGAAAAAGAGGTCAGACACAAAACAGGCAAGAGAACGTATTGACGGCGGGACCGACCTTGAAAGTTGTGTCACAACGACTCTGTACCAGCCTTCCCCACATAGGCAGAGTAGAACGAGAATTGCGCCTGTGTGAGCCCTAAAGCAGTCATTCGCGGCACAATCACATCCACGTGCTTTGCAAACGGCATACGTCGCCTCTTCGGTTCGCCCGGACCTCAGAAGAAACTCCCTTCTAAAAATAGATATATAAGTTACATAACGTCTATATATGTACATAGAGGTGTATATATCCCGATCAGTCTGATAAAAAGGAGATACTCAGACCATCAAAGACAGAAGGTTCCATATCAGGTAAAATAGATTCAAAAAATTAAACAACCGTATTTTAAATAAGTTTAATATTAGTACTGTCAATGATATTACGGATATTAGTGATAATGTTAGTGCCATAGATGTCTTTGACACCACGGTACATTGCTGTAACCATTAAACGGGAGAGAAAGAAAGGGGATTAAACTGAACTCCAAATAATTAAAATAGACAAAAGGTTTCTTGGTCAAAATCCAAAATACCGAAAACAAGTTACAAAAGACTTAAAAGATTAAACAACTAAGGACGGACTACGAATAATAAAGGAAAGAAGGGAATGTGACTCAAAGTAAAAGAGAATAGAAAGCTTAATTGACTCGTCTGGGACTGTATTTACTGAGTTCTGAGAAGAAGAAAAGATCATTATCTTTAAGTCAAATATTTTGAACGACGTTCGCGACGAAGTCTAAGTGGAACTTTGCCACCGTAAGACGACGAAACGAACGTAAGGATATGAAAGACTAAAGAGAGAACTAAAGAGTAAATTGAGCACCAAGTCGATCCTCACACAATAAACTAAGGGTTCATAAACCTTTATCAGGTCTGTAGAAGAAACAGGAAAAAAGGGATACTCTATCCCAAAGTTGTGTTTTTAAACCTCCTTTGTGTCAAGTCGGACAGGGTCGTGACGTCAAACTTTTGATCGGTCCCTTGGTCCCGTTAGTGTTTCAGTGGAGTAAACGAGAGAAGAGTCTTAGTGGTAGGGCCCCATCTCCTGTTTTAAGAGAGCTTATGCTCGGGATTGACAAGGCTTGGTCTCCTCGCCCGAGACCTCTTTGTGTGCGTCCGCCGGTCAAAATAGGGACCCGTACGGGGTTTAATTGGAGGTGTATCTTGTCTTTCACTGCCAAGATAATTTCACTATTTCTACTCGAGGAACATCGGGCGTATACACAGCAATAGGTTCAGTGACACTGACAGACCGTGAGTCTGGTCGGTTCGACGAAGAGGTCCTCCTTCTAAACCACTGACCACACGCATAAGTGTCACCCAGTGCAGTAACAATATTTAGGAGTGTCCACCTCGGTTCGGAGGAAGTAGTCCCCACCCCTCCCTACATGGAGTCGGGTCTCGTCGTTACGACATACTCTTACCAAACTTCGTTACTCAGATGAAAATTTTTGATAATATAATTTTGTAAGTCCAACGTAGGAGTGAGATTAGTACATTCAACCAGTTAAAGAAAAAAGACATTTTCATAGAAAAGTTCCTTCCTGTAAATAGACTCCTGTCCAGGTCGACTCGTGACTCCCTACGCCACATTCTCCCTCTGGAGCCCCAGACTTGGCCCCGTCGGCCGGCTCCGGTCACCTCGGCCTCGTCGACTGTCGGTCTGCGACAGGTAAGCCCGTTCCTACGGTCTCCCAGTGGGTTCCTGTCCCCCTGTCTGTGTGCGTCGGTGCCACGGGCGACGATCGTGTCGGGGGTCTCTATGAGGGTCTCGGGAGTTCCGTGGACACCCCTTTCAGGTGACCCCCACTGGTGGCACGGAGTCCCCCTGTCCTCCATTGAAGAGAGGAGACTAAGGACGACGAGGTCCCGGCCCTTGCTCTGCGACGGACCCCGTGTCGGGCGACCTCGTCCCCAAGGTTTTATTTGTGGGTTTCGCCGACGTGTACCCCTCGGACTTATATTGAGGTTTGTGTTAGGTAGGGTGCAGTGACTTGTACTCTTGGTCCGGCACGGTCGCGTCCCCTTTAATCACTCGCGTTTCACTGTAGAGTGAAAACTGTCGATCTGTAACTAACGAGAGTAGTTCGACCAGTGTCTCACCTCTAGACAAAACTATTACTGGTGCATGGAGAACTACTTTCACTTTCTCCCCTCACTTTTTCAACCGAATTTTGAGTTGTAAGTCTTTTGCTTCTAGTACCGTAGGCCAGGGTAGAGAAGTACCGTTTATCTACTCCTTTGTCACCTTTGTCACTGAAATAAAACCCCCAGAGGTTTTTAGTCACGTCTACCACTGACATCGGTATTTTAATTTTCTGCGAACGAGGAACCCTCTTTTCGATACTGGTTGGATCTGTCGTATAATTTTTCGTCTCTGTAATGAAACGGTTATTTCCAGGTAGATCAGTTTCGATGTCAAAAAGGTCATGAGTATATACTTGTATTCTCAACCTGATATTTCTCTCGACTCGCGACTTCTTAACTACGAAAACTTGACACCACAACCTCTTCTGAGAACTCTCAGGGAACCTGACTTTCCTCTAGGTTCGTCAGGTAGGATCTCCACTAGTCAGTATTCACAAGTAACCTTCCTGACTACGACTTCGACTTTGACGTTATGAAACCGGTAGACTACGCTTCTCGTCTGGGTAACCTTTTCTGGGACTACGACCCTCCCTAACCCCCGTCCTCCTCTTCCCCTGCTGTCTCCTACTCTACCGATCTACCGTAGTGACTGCACTACCTGTACTCAAACTCATTTAAGGTCCTCAACCACTACCTGTCCCTCCGGACCACACGACGTCAGGTACCCCAGAGTTTCTCAGTCTGTGCTGACTCGCTGACTTGACTTGACTTGACTTGACTGGACTCAGAAACTCTTGACGGTTCCTACCCCTCAAAAATTAAATAGTTTTCAATAGAGGTACCACACTTCGTTTTGATATACCTTCTCCTTGCAAAACACTTTCAAATGACACTTAGTCTCTGAACGTTCACTGGCTATCCATTTTTGCGACAATAGTGGGTACTCCCCACAGGACGCCGAGGACCACCCCCACCTTGAGCTCTCCTAGGTGACAGTAGTGACGGAGGCTTAAGTCACGACCTTTAAGATGTCCGGGAGAGTCGTCTTCTTCGATGTAGATCGGTGACTGAAAGGGTGGTTGGGTTAATTTCTGAGGGGGGCTTCGGCCTCCCTTTCCGGAAGTGTCGCTGCGAGGACCACAGTCTGAAATTTCTCTCGGGAATCCCTCTCGTCTTTACCTCCACCACGTCCTCTGTTCCGAGCAATCCCTCGCAGACACACCCCGCGACTATAAGTCCCTCAGCCCACAAAAGATGAGAAAGGGAGGCAAAAGATTCAGCTCTCAGAGGAGACGGGCAAAGTAGAATCATTCTTGTGCTTAATGTCTTTTAGACTAAAGGAAACAAAAAGATTGTACAAAGATCGTGTAATTAAGACACACTAAAAGATTTTAAGACCCTTTTCTACTTCAGAACGTAAAAGACTGGAGTTTAAAATTTAGTTTTAACGTGTCTAAAACTTAACGACAATCTTATGTCCTATATATGAGAAGTTCGATGGTTTGTTTTAGACCCGGAGGGTCCACTAAGTAGTGACGTCTACCACTGACGTCGGTACTTTAATTTTCTGTGAATGAGGAACCTGTCTTTCAATACTGGTTGGATCTGTAGTGTAATTTTTCGTCTCTCTAATGAAACAGTTGTTTCCAGGTAGATCAGTTCCGATACCAAAAAGGTAACCAGTACATACCTACACTCTCGACCTGATATTTCTTTCGACTCACGTCTTGTTAACTACGAAAACGTGACACCACAACCTCTTCTGAGAACTCTCAGGGAACCTGACGTTCCTCTAGGTTGGTCAGGTAGGATTTCCTTTAGTCAGGACCCACAAGTAACTTTCCTGACTACAACTTCGACTTTGAGGTTATGAAACCGGTGGACTACACTTCTCGACTGAATAAACTTTTCTGAGACTACGACCCTCCCTAACCCCCGTCCTCCTCTTCTCCTGTTGTCTCCTACTCTACCAACCTACCGGAGTGGCTGAGTCACCTGTACCCAAACCCACCTGAGGCCCTCAACCACTACCTGTCCCTCCGGACTGCACGACGTCAAGTACCCCAGCGTTTCTCAGCCTGTGCTGACTCGCTGACTTGACTTGACTTGACTTGACTTGACTTGGTTTGTTTTCGACCCGGAGGGCCCACTGAGTAGGTAGACGGTCACTCCTCTTCGTCCTCCACCGCCAAGTCAGTGACCCAGCCTTCTAAGGGGACCTCTTCCTTTACCGTTCGACGAGACCATCAGAACGGACCTCTTAGAGTACCTGTCTCCTCGAACCGCCCGACGTCAGGTACCCCAGTTCTCAGTCTGCGCTGAGTCTCTGACTCGTACACGCTTACGTGGTCTGCCTTGGGCGACTTCCGTCTACGGTTTGCATTTATGCGCACACGACACGGGATACCCGATTCTCTCCCGGACTTTAGAGGTTCCTCACATCGTCAAATCTCTACTGTGTCCAGAACCGAAAGGGACTGCAGACCGACCGACCCAGTCAGGAAACCCTCCCGTCGTGCTTGTAAAGAGATGGGAGGAAGTGTAGACGTGCCAGGTACGGGGTGCTAGACTTGTCAGCGAGTCACAGTCATTGCTTTCGCCCTCGGGTCCGTAGTCCTCCGTAGAGACCCCAGACCACCCAGTAGGTGAGACCCGGTAGGTGGACTGGGGAAGAACTCCCCGAGACAGTGGTCTCGGCTCCGAAAACAAACGTTAGGGAAACCGGTGTCGACTTTCGGTTCTGGGCCCAGTTCCTCGTTTCCCAAACCATTTCGTGTCAACCTCTCTTCTCTACCTTCCGACCGGTGGCGACTCAGGATGGTGTCCGTGAACCCTAGGCGAGGAGTCTATGTAGGCATGACTTGACACAGACGGAAACTCCTTAGGAGAAGGTTCCCAGACGAACGTTAACCCAGATTATTAGTTGTGTGTTATGCTTAAGGAGAAGAGGATTAAAGTCATTACCAAACTAATTGAGAAATTTCGTCTAAAGTGATGAAGGGGGTTTGATTGAGCATAAGTTGACTTGTTCCGTTGAAGTACCATTTCCGTGGACTAATTTTACTCCTACCCGTCTTAAAACCGATTCCTATTCGAGACTAATAGAACTTGATCTTTTTCTTTAGGCGCTTATATTAAGGTAAAAGAAGTCACTTGAATACACTTTGTTTACAAGAGATGGCATCACAACTTTAAATTTACTTTGTAATAAAATTTTCTGGGGCCATCGACTTACACGATATGAGAAATAATTTGGTTTTCAAAAACGTCCTTTATAAATGTAAAACGAAAAGAGAAAAAGAGTTGTAACAGATTATATAACAACGACTATTCATAAATTACTTATTCGTTTTATTACCGTCTTCTTTCCTTTCGTCCTTCCCTCTGTGACCAGAGAGATTTTGTAGAATAATAGGATTACAACCACTCGAAGTTTTAAAATTCTATTTTATTCATTCAGAAAAAAGGAGAAATTTTATCAGTTATTTCACTTTCTAAAGTTTTAAGTGACTTTCACAATTAGGGTTCCTTTAGGTTCCGGAGAAGTCGTAGTCAAGTTCTATGTAAGACGATTTACAAAAAGTATATCGTTAACTAAATAGACAATTATAAGTAACAAAAAATCGAGTCTAAATTTTAAGACGTAACAATAAAACACTACCGTGTTCATTCAAAATCATTCATAAAAATTCACTCACCGTTGTTGAGAAAAAGATGGTATTTTCTTTCATTTTCTTTTAAAATTTATTTTAAAATAAAAAAAAGAGAAATAAAATAAAAAAATGAAATGTTATGACATAACCAAAACGGTATGTAACTGTACTTAGACGGTGCCTACATGTACTCAAGGGTTAGGACTTGAGGGGAGGGTGGTGGGAGGGGTATAGTAGAGAGACCCAGTAGGGTCACGTGGTCGGGGTTCGTAGGACATAGGACATGACTTGGATCTGACCGCTAAGCAAAGAATGTACTATCATATGTATAAAGTTACGGTAAGAGGGTTTAGTGGGGTGGAAATAAATTTTAAAATTTATTTTATTTTAAAATTCTAAATTAGTGGGTATTGGTGTGCCTTTATTAAAGTTAAAATAAGAAAGAAAAGGTCAGAAACAAGTACATATATGACAAAATTTTCAACGAAAATATCTTATATTCGTTATAACATGAGACGAAGACAAAATGACCTGTATTAATAATGCAAAACGTTGTGACGGGTGTCATCAGAAATTTTCGCGACACGTATATTGCGCGTAGCTCACCGACAGGGTGTGACAAGAGGGGCACACAGTTGCGAACCGTAAGTGCGACAAAGATTAACAAGTGACAAATTTTATTATAAGGTCAATTATAGAAGAATGTGCACCCCGAACGACACACTCGGTAAGTGTATTGTACTCTAAGTGGTAAAAGTCAACGTGTCAAGTCACCGAAAATCATAAAAGAGTCGCATGCCGTTGGAGCTGGGATAGCGTAGGGTCTTACAAAAGTTGTAAACTTTACTTTAAATCCTAGTCGAAAAGGTAAAGACGTGTGTGTGTCCACTGACCTGTGAGTAAACTAACACAACCCCTCGTGCCGGTAGAAATGCTATTATTTAGAAGGTTAGGTACTCGCACCTCCCGGACGGGGGAATGACTCCAGAAAAATTTAAAGAGAACTGTTATGAAGTATCAAGTCCCACAAGTTCAGAGTGTGGAGGACTCAATTTAAATAGTGATCCATAAAATAGGAAAAACTACGATAATAAATAGTCAAGTCAAGTCAGTGAGTCAGGACAGACTGAGAAACGCTGGGGTACCTGACGTCGTGCGGTCCGGAGGGACAGGTAGTAGTTGAGGGCTTCGAACGAGTTTGAGTACAGGTAGCTCAACCACTACGGTAGGTTGGTAGAGAAGGAGACAACAGGGGAAGAAGAGGACGGAAGTTAGAAAGGGTCGTAGCCCCAGAAAAGGTCACTCAGTCAAGAAGTATAGTCCACCGGTTTCATAACCTGCCTCTTCCGTCACCGTGGGGTGAGGTCATGAGAACGGACCTTTTAGGATACCTGCCTCCTCGGACCACCCGACGTCAGGTACCCCAGGGTTTCTCAGCCTGTGCTGACTCGATGAAGTGAAAGTGAAAAGTGAAAGTACGTAACCTCCTCCTTTACCGTTGGGTGAGGTCAGGACCTCTAAGAGGACGGACCTCTTAGGGTCCCTACCGCCTCGGACCACCACCGGACGGCAGGTACCCCAGCGTGTCTCAGCGTGTGCTGACTTCGCTGAGTCGTCGTCGTCGTCGTCGTCGCCGTCGTTTCATAACCCCGAGGCCGAAGTCGCAGTCAGGAAGGCCGCTTATAAGTCCCGACTAGCGGAAATCCTAACTGACCACCTAGAGGAACGTCAGGTTCCCTGAGAGTTCTCAGAAGAGGTCGTGGTGTCAGGTCTTTAAGATAAACATGGAAACACACACACACACACCCCCCCCCCCCCNNNGCCCCCCCCCCCCCCCCCCCCAAGGGGTACCACTTTCTCGTCTTTATGTGACTAAAAACATACAACTAAAACAGGTTGAAATGAGAGAGTAAATAAACGAAATTCCCGTAAAATACCTAATAAACCCCCAAAGACAGACATTATAATCCATTAGACACTTATCTTTGTCAAAGCAAGAAGGAAGGGTCACACCCACGATAAATAAAGGAAAAGAACGGATGGGCGGGACCGATCTTGAAGGTTGTGTTAAAATTCTCTTCGTCACTCATGCTGGAAGGAGCAGAACGAGAACCAGAATCCTCCATTCGAAAGTCCGAGAGTGGTAACTTGTGCTACAGTCAACACCCAGAAAGTATCTATGCGAGCTTGAACGACTTTTGCAAAGAAAGATAAAGAGGAAATGACTCAGAGAAGTAGTACTATTCTACACTCGAAAAAGTTTTCGGAAAAGACGTAGTCTTCTTAATAGGAAAAAGAGAGAAGTAAGATAATTATACTACATAGTGCCACAAATTAAAAACCTACAACTTTGTGGGAGTGTAAGAACCCTATATAGGGTAAACCAGTACCTCAACTTAGGAGAATGATACGACGTCCTAACCCCTCCGACCTAAAAACGACTCCTAAAGACGTAGATAAAACTATTCCCGATGTCTCGACGGCACAAGACGGACCACCGTACCGGAACCTCTACAATCCACCACGAGGTAGACGATTACAAAAATCTTTTCACACTCTTACCGGCCACAACTAAGAAGAAGTGTTACTCACTACTTCAAGTTGTCACTTCCCTAGGCAGGAATAAGTGACCCTTCTAAAAATTAAATAACTAAGTCAAAGAGTAAATAATGTCTAAATATTCGTAAATGAGAAAGAGAACTCAGTTAAAACCACGACACACACAAAGATCCCTACGCAGGGAAAATAGACCCGATAGATTGAACAGTGGTATTTTGGCGAGTATCATAAGAGTGTAAAGACAGATTCGGTCCAGAGGCAACGTCGTACGTCAAGATTTAACAAGAATTACGCCCCAGATCAAGGGACTGGCCCTGGGGTCGGGCCCGGGGACGTGACCCTCGGGTCTCAGAATTGGTGCCCTGGTAGTCCCTTCGGGGAGCATATTAATAAAAATAAAGATATTTGTGCACCATTACGGGAACGAAAGTAAGGACTTAAACCATTAATCAACAGAGAGATAGTAAAGAACTAATTAGATTGATTTTCGAACAGTTATAGAAAAAGAAAAGTTTCTTGGTCACAAATCCAAGTAATTAAGAGCGAACGAAAAGGAGAGAGATCAAGTGAGAGGGGACTAAATTAGACAATAAAGAAAGACGAACGAAAGTCTAGTCAAATGAGAAAGCGAACGAGGAATTCCACCGGCCAGCACGACAGACTGCGGAGGAACTCCGCCCGGAAACCTCGCGGCGGGGCGAGACAGGGTGTCCGAAGGACGTACCAACGGTACAAGAAAGGAGAGGTCCGTAGAAGCTTTCGGGGACACGAGAGAAGTGACTGAGCACCGACAAACCCGCACGCGGCAAAGTGTAGACGCACCGACACCCAGAGGGTCCAAAGGAAGTCAATGATTACAAAGTGACACCAACCTCTTTTGGAGAACACCGTAAACGAAAAATTCACATAATTCTGAACAAAATACCAGAGTGTGTACACCGGCTATATGAGTAGTGTCTGTTTTGTCTGTGGTTCCACCTCTTGTAATGGTTTCTTTTTCTCCCCACAAAGTAGAACCTTTTGACAGTGTGGTGGGCCTGTTGTACGGTAAGGTTGGTCACCCGTAAATGTGACGTCGAAGTCTATGTATTTTATTCTCGACCTTTAAAATTTTCGTCTTCTTTAATTTAGGGGTTAAAGTCTTTATCTAAAATTGGGTTGTGAGAGGCACTCCGGTTTCCTTCATCTGTTCGTCCGAAACCCAAGTCTGCAGAGCGTGTCACGTCCTCTGGAGAGGGCTGTCTCCCTGTGCTCACACAAGTACACCTCCTGTGCGGGCCGGTCAGAGACGTCTCGTCCGGTGCCCCACCCGGCGTCGTTCGGGAGTTCCTAACTCTAGCAGGGTCCTCAGGACAGCCTAGCGTACACCAGTAGCCTCGTGGGCTACCGTTATTCCGCTGGTTTTGGAGGGGCACAAACCCTTACTTCTTCGCCGCAACATTTATCGGGGACTCGCCTTCCTCTTTAGGACTGGCTTTGGGTCGGTGTCCCACTCGACTTCAATTGTTTGTAGAGTGGATAATTTTACACAGATACGTCAATTGAACACGTGTTCTCTGCGTCGGAACTCGAGCGCACAGTCTTTTCTCCCTTTCGATTTTTGTAATCCGACGGGAACTAAATAAGTTTCCTACAAGTGCGTGGAGTCATTTCAAAAGAGGAAAAGAGATACGCGGAGACACGTAAACGGACCTAGGGAGTACCGAGATCTTCAGTCATGACGTCGACCGCCTTCCCGCTACTCCGTCGGGGACCCAGGTTCGTAAAGTCCGTGCTTCCTCTGCGCCACTAGCTCTGCTGGGTGCAATGTCGTGCTACACGACGTCTTTGTTAATCGGTCTTGAGGCGCTACCGCTGTGGTGGTAAAACCTCGGGGCTGGCCGTTGACGGCAGAAGGGAGGCGGATGTCGTGACGTCCCGGAATCGTCTGTTAGAGAAGGACTGAAGTGACGACAGCCAAAGAGACTAGTCCCGCCACTGTCCGTCTGACTCTCATTGATCCTAAAATAACCGGAAGTCTCAACGACCCCTCCGACTCGTTCGGTGGGGTACCGAACGAGGTACCCGACTCTCTTCTGCGTCGACCCTCTCGGTGGTGCTAGACCTTATCGCCCCCAGTCGTCAGGTTACTGGTCGTCTGTACCGCGTCCGAGGTCGGGGCATGCACCCTGCCGGTGTCCTCCAGGTCCTCGGTCTGAGAGAGAACGGGGTACGGGCCCAGAACCCGTCCCCGTGGATGGACTTCATACCGACACTCCCTGGGTTCCCTACACCCAAACGTCGGGACGAGGAACCACCACTGTAGTCGTCCGTTAAGACCGGAGACCTGGGCTTGTGGGACTGTGTTGCCTGTCCGTCAGCACGGACGCGGGACCCCGGGTGCGGGTGGGGTCCGGGGCGCCTCCTGAGTGGGGGCACTACCCCGGGTGCAGGTGGGGTCCGGGGCGCCTCCTGAGTGGGGGCACTACCCCGGGTGCGGGTGGGGTCCGGGGCGCCTCCTGAGTGGGGGCACTACCCCGGGTGCGGGTGGGGTCCGGGGCGCCTCCTGAGTGGGGGGGTACTACCTCTGGTGCGGGTGGGGTTCGGGGCGCCTCCTGAGTGGGGGCACTACCCCGGGTGCGGGTGGGGTCCGGGTCCTCTCCTGAGTTGGGGGGGCACTACCCGGGGTGCGGGTGGGGTCCGGGTCGCCTCCTGAGTGGGGAGACACTACCCCGGGTGCGGGTGGGGTCCGGGTCGCCTCCTGCGTGGGGACACTATCCCTAGTGTGGGTGGGGTCCGGGTCGCCTCCTGAGTGGGGACGCTACCTCCAGATCAGTCGGTCACCTCGTGGAGTGGACCCGGTAAGTCTCTGCCCTCCGCCACAGGGGCGCCTGGCACCGCGACTGTGGGGGCCCCCGGTGCGACCGGGGCCCACAGAGTAGCCAGAGAGGTCCTTCGTCCGTCGCACACGAAGCCCGACAGCCACTGGGTCCGCAGGGCGGGGTGACGGCAGACCCGTGCAGGAGGTCGCTGCGAATCCTTAGGTGGTAGAACTGGAAAACTTCGAAGACTAGGGGGTTTAGAGTGTCTCGACCAAAGGCCCGTCCGGTCTCCCCACAGGATTACACTGACCACTGGTTGCCCGTGTAGGGGAGGGCGAAGTCGGGGAGGTCGGAGACTGAGGGACCCTAAGTCGGCGAGGGCCTGACGACGTGTTTCCCTGCAAGACTCTCCTCGTAGTTCAATCGTCGAACAAAGGGAGCAAAGAGAGGTAAAGGGTAGATTATTTTGGGGGCATTAGGGTGGTACACGTCGGACTTTGTTCGGTAGTTTAGTTTGAGGGTTCCGTTACTACCTCTTTTGCCACAGAACTAGAATCTGACACCGTTGTGCTCAGACTTGAGAAAATTTCGTCTCAAGCAAATAAGTAAGTATGCGATTGACACCCCTCTGGGACCCGACCTAATCTATTTTCGGAGTCGTAGAACTGGAACTGGTAAACCGGAGGTTTCTTTGTGGGGTGGGGTCGACATACCGTTGGCGTCCTGGAGTCGAGTGACTGTGGAGTAAAGTCGGGGGGGTGGGGCTCCTTCCTCGGGAGCTCTTCTGCCCCCAGTAGAGTCCCTGTGTCTCGGCAGTGACCTCTGACTCCCCTACCAAAGTCGTTCACCTTGTCTGTAGGTAGTTGGGGCTGGAGTTAGCGACTCGCCTGCCAGTGGGTAGTGGGTGAGCAGGTTGCGTGGGACCAGGACGAGACCCGTGGCAGGATCCGTGCCCCTGAGTCTCCTCCGCCTGCCCCGGGGGACGGGCGAGGGTCACGGGAGTCGCGGGACCTCCCACCCCCTCTGGTCTACCGCCACTCCTTCCGTTGTTCCTACCCGCCCCGAGCCCCGGTCGACGCCTGAGCAGGGCGACAGAGAGGACGAAGTGAGCCGTCTAGACGGCCCCTGACCCTACTCCACCTGTCGGTGGGACGGACGCACGCCTGACTTTCGTTTCGCCTCGGAGGGGGGTTCAGTGGTCGTTCCGGGCCCCCGCCCCGGAGGGGACCCCGCGCCCCCCGCCCCGGAGGGGACCCCGCGCCCCCCGCCCCGGAGGGGACCCCGCGCCCCGGCCCCGGAGGGGACCCCGCGTCCACCCAAGACATTTGCGTTCAATCAAGGGAAATCGGAAGTCGTCGACGTACAGTTGGAACACTAATAAAATCGTAGTGCAACCAGGGAGGATCTGGGACTGGTCTCGATTAGGGAAAAAGGTTTCTGTCTTTCGGAAATAAGCGACTAACTGATTCACCGGAGAAAAGAAGAGGAGAAGCCCCGGACCTCCAGGAGTGCACCTCGTTGGCACTGGCACTTCGCGTGTGAAGATCGGGGGTGAGGACGACAGTCGCTCGACCTGGGTGTCTCGGGCCCCCGTCCTCGGGGCGGAGCACACCTCACGTTTGGTCCGGAAGTCTTGTCAATGTCCCCTGCTTTCGGATCCTTCCTGTTAGCGCCGCTCGGGCACCAAAGACGTTTCTGAGAAGAAGTTTAGAAGTAGGGCGCCGTGGCGACTCTGGGTCCAGAACCACTCGGAGGGTTCACGGAAGTGAGTCGGAAACGGTTCCTTCCCAAAGTTCTCGCTGCAAAGAGCGGAACACGGGCCGATCGCCCTGGCGAGATTGTGTGCCTGGGACAACAAGTCAGCAATTCGACACAGACTGAGACGTCGTGGTACCTGTTTGTCTGTATTTTGGGGTGTTTCAGTGCAGGGAGACTTCCCTTCCCGGCCCGGCACCCAGCCCCCGGAGACGGGGTGTACCTGTGTGTCCCCGGGGCCGACACGGGACGGCCGACCCGTACCCCGGAGCTCCAGTAGTCCCGACCCTTCTTCTCACCTCCTGCCAAGGAAATGCAGACTCTCGCTTGGAGCGAGCGAAGAGAGGTGGGTGCTCTGCGACCAGACTACACCTGTCACATGTCTCCGGCACTCGCCCCAGTATCGGCACCTGCGACCTCCTGTTTGTGTCGTCGTCCAAAGTCGTCCAGACGTGGTGCAGGACCAGACTTTGAGTCCCTCCGTCTCCGGTGAGGAAGAGGGTACCCCAGGTGGTCTCGGCTCAGACGGGGCGACACCCACAAGTGTCGCTTTGGGGTCTTGACGGGCCCGGGAGTAGGGGGATGAGGGAAGAGATTACTCTCCGACGTCCTCTCTGTTGGTCAGGTAGGATTTCCTCTAGTCAGGACTTATGTGTACCTTTCCTGACTACGACTTCGACTTTGAGGTTATGAAACCGGTGGACTAAGTTTCTTGACTGAGTGACCTTTTCTGGCACTACGACCCTTTCTAACTTCCGTCCTCCTCTTCCCTTGCGGTCTCCTACTCTACCAACCTACCGTAGCGGTTGAGCTACCTGTACTCAAACTCGTTCGAGACCCTCTACCACTTCTTGTCCCTTCGGACCACACGACGTCAGGTACTTCAGCGTTTCTCAGTCTGTGCTGACTGACTCGTTGACTTGACTTCACTTGACACCCTCTCTGGTGTCAGACCTCCACCTTTGGGTGACCTCGCTAAAGGTCCCGGACACCAGTCTCGGGTCCGTGGCAGGGAGGACTGAGAGGGCGGGGACTGAAACACGCGACGGCACGGGAAGGGTCGTCTAGGCGCCCCACGTCCAGCTACTGTGTTTGACGGTTCCCGCCGAAGGTTCGCGTCCAGGGCCATCGACACCGAAGACAACGGGAAACTCGGTCCTCCACCGGCACCTGGGACAACGACCCCACGGGGTGAGGGGATGCGTGGGGGAGGGCCTAGGCGTCTAACATTCGACAGCCTCTCGTCCCGGAACCGAGTCGACGCGAGAGGACCGCGCCCGGTCCGGCCGGCCCTCCAGAGGGGCGCGACCAATTATGAACTACCCGTTCCTGTCGTCCAGGACCCCGCCGGGGTCTCCTCGACGATTCACCGAGACGCGGAGACGACGGCGTGCGTCCACAGTTCAGAGTAGGTAGGTCGGGTCGAAGGAGCGACACAAGTCCCCGGCACTTTAGCAGGGCGTCAGTGCAGGCGGCACCAAGGGAGAGTGTGGCAAACGGGGTAATGACGCAGGCCACTACGTCATCAGTGTCGGCCCGTCCCGACGTGCGCCTCGTGCTTCGACCCCCGTAGACTGCACCCTTCGCTGCAAGGAAGAGGCCCGCAACAGAGATGCCGGCGAACTGAGTGCGCTTGGACAAAGATTCTCCCGCCGAGGCATTCCGTTCACCGCTCATCCCTCGTTTTCGGCGAAACACTGAAAGTCCACTGACAGGGGTTTATAAAGTCTAAGTGAACAGGAATTTTTAGGAGTGTCTGAACTTTCAAGGCCTTCTCCCACCAAACCCGTTTGCACCGGAGTCCTCCGTCTGGGTCGGGTTTCGGCCTTCTTTGTCCTGGCTCACTTCCCGGGGGGCGTCCGACCCCCTTGACGGGCGGGTCTGTCGTGGGGCCCCTGTGTTCCCTTTCCAGAGGGACCCTGTCGAGTCGTCCCCGGAGTGCCCCGGCCCGTCCGGCCCCGCTCCAAAGGGAACGAGAGAGAGGTCCTCGGGGCCCCCGCGAAGCTTGAATTAACGTTGGGACCGACCCTCTTCGGCCGGGGGACCGACGCCCGACTGAGCCTCGTCGACAGAGACCGAGGACACGTGTCCACAAGTTCAGTGTTGACTCGGTCCAGGGGAGGAAGGGGCGGACGAACGACGTTTCGGTGGGCCGAGGACGGTTCGGTCAGACGTGTGTGTGGCGTGGGAGTCGTGCAGGGCTCGCTCGACCCACCGCCGCCCTCCAGACCCACTCGGTCGGTCGAGGACCCGTGTCTCCCACGGTGAGTCTCGTCACGAGGGTCAGTGGGAGTCCGTGGACTTCCCGCCTGCCCCGTCTTCCTTCGTCCGCGGGTGAGCGGTGGGTGGTGACCGACTCGGAGTCCGGCCCCTGGGGCGGTACGGGAGTCTGGTGCGGACAGCCTCGCCCCGGTGAAAGGTCTCGGTTTCTCCGTCGTGACCGTCCACCTCCTCCGGGCGTTGCAGGCGTGCCCCTTCGTCGACGACCAAGAGAGTTTGCCACTGGCAGACGACGAAGTTTTGGTGTCTGAGAGGCCAACTCACCTCAGTGCCCCGCAGAGTGAGTACTCGGTCGAACACACTTTTGTCTCCGCCCGTCTCCCCTCTGGTTAAATTCTTCTTTGTTCTCGGTGTTGGGGGGGGGGCGGGGGGACTTCCGTACACCGAAATTCCCTGTTCGTAAGTTCTCTCTACGGCCGGAATCCACGCCTCTTACCGTGCGAACTAGACACTAAAGTCACCCCGGTTCCCACCGCGAAAACNGTTAAATTCTTCTTTGTTCTCGGTGTTGGGGGGGGGGCGGGGGGACTTCCGTACACCGAAATTCCCTGTTCGTAAGTTCTCTCTACGGCCGGAATCCACGCCTCCTCTTACCGTGCGAACTAGACACTAAAGTCACCCCGGTTCCCACCGCGAAAACTATCTCGAGAAAGCTTCGATCACTTGAAGTCACGGAGACGTCTTTTGCAGGTTGGACATGATTTTTGTTATCATTGTTTCTGTTCTCGCCACTGCCGTCCCCCTCCCCCTCCCTCTCTCCGTCCCTCCCTCCTCTGTCTCGACGTCGGCGTCTCTGTGGACGAGAGGGTCCAGACGACCCGTGAGAGACTCCTACCCTCGCCGGAGGAGAGAGGAACCCGTCCTGACGTCTCACCGGGCAGCCCAGAGAGCCACCCGTGAGTGGTAGGGGTACAGGTCGGAGGCGGGGGGGAAGGTCCCGTCGTAGTACGGAAAGGGACCGGGAGTCAGAGTCGCGAGACGAACCGGTTCCCCCCGGGCTCGTGGCTCGGGTGACGACACGAGATTCCGGTCCCAGTCGACCGGCACTCTGGATGTATAGGGGGTCCGGGCACGCATCGTTCCGGTGGGTGCAGGAACTTAGGAAACGGTGTCAGCGGAATTTTCAGAATTGTTACAAACTTCTTCCCGGGATGCAAACATAGAGAGTGGTCCGGGATGCGAGAGGGACCGACCAGGAGACAGACGGGCACAAAGTTCGGGTCTTGGGGAGACCTACGAACAGCGGTGAGACACGGGCGGGACCCCGAACCAGAGCCCTTCGGGTACCCTTTCAGGTCGCACCACTGGGGTCCTGCGGTGCCGACAGGTCTCCTAGGACTCAATGGGCTGGCGGGGGACTCGAGAGGGAACGTAAAGTCAGGACGACGGTGACTCACATAAACCCCTATTTGTATTCCCGAAAACCTCTTCCCTTCCCGTCGGGTGAGGTCATCAGAACGGACCTCTCAGGGTACCTGTCCCCTCGGACCGTCGATGTCGGGTGCCCCAGCGTCTCAGTCTGTCTTGTCTCGTGTGTGTGTATCCCCGAAATGCTCGTTCTCTGTGTCTCTTGAGAAGGTTTGCGACGACGCGACTCCAAGACTTGAGCCCCTCTCGTGTCAGGGTGATGGAACACCAAAGCCCGTGGACCACTCTGGGTTTGGGGTGCTGGACGGGTGTGAGCGGTGGTTTGTCTGTTGACGGTCTAGGGAAAGAAGCCGACAGATCTCCCTTTTGTAGTGGTCACACGAATAAGTTCCTTGGACCGCGTAGAGTGAACACCTTGTCTTTGAATTCCCTATTTTACTTCGAAAGGCGACTGAGTGGGTCTCCCGAAGTGCGACTCACACGGCCGGTCGACAGGCGGGAGAGCCAAGACCATTCTCGTCCTCGTTTGTCAAATTGACGAACACCTCAACTTGACACTTCTGTTCGAAGGACGGTCTCCTCCGACCGCTCCCAAGGGTGTTGGGGGTGGGGTGCGGGACACCCTTTGACGCCGTAAAGGAGGGCGTCACTAGAGGGGGAGGGGTCTGAGGCACCGAGGGTCCGACAGAAGGTCCGCACGTAGGACGTCCAAATTTCGGTGGGGTCGGTCGTTTTCCGTGGGAACGAGCGCCGTGGCGTGGGTCGCGGTCCCTGTGGCCGGTACCACTTGGTCCTTTGGCGGGGGTCCTTGGGGGCAAGGGTGGATTCCTCGGCTGCGGGTGTGTCGGTTCGAACTACCCCACCCGCCGAGAGGGTCGGGGGTCCGTGGGCCGGAGAAGCCGGACCCTTGCCGACAGACCGTTCTGGGAGTGAGGGCTCGACCGACAGGAGCCGTAGAGGGTCCGGGCCCGACAGGTTCTCTTTGTCGTAGTCGGCGTATGTGCAATAATTTAAAAGGTGTCAGTGTAACGTCTTTATTTTTCTTTGTCCACTTTCACTAAGATTACTGTATAAAGTAAATTGGGTCCTATAATAGTAGGGTCGTACAGGAGGCGTGATTTGACAAAAATTACTCTGGGCACCGGGGGAAAGGCCGGACCAGAGGCTGCGAGCCCCACGTCCGGGGACCGTCGGGAAAAAAACCGAGTCCCGTCGACGTTCCGTCCGCGGGTGGTCGCGTACACCCGCCGCCGGAGGCATGATCCGCCGGGGTGGGGTCTGTTCCGACTCTACGACACCGCTCTCGAGGAAAGGTCATATTCTACGATAAGTACTGTTTTGGCGGGTCACCTGCCCAAGAAAGGGAACCTGCCGTGACTTACAAAATTCCTCTTTACTCCTTCATTGTGGGACCGTCGGTTGGGACCCGCGACCCATCTGTGATTTTTGCTTTTTCGGCTTAAAATCCACTTAATTTATAACCGTTAAAGGTATTCGGTGAAACGGGACCTAAAAACAATAATCCGAGAACCCAAAGGGACCACCGAGTCACCACTTCTCAGACGGATGACTCGTCCTCTGAGCCCAAGTTAGTGACCCAGTCCTTCTAGAAGACTTTTTTCCTTACCGTTGGTCATAAGAACGGACCTCTTAGGGTGCCTGTCTCCTGGGACTACCCGAGGTTAGGTACCCCACGGTTTTCTCAGTCTGTGTTGATTCACCGATTTGTTCGCTTCTATTGAACCCGAGACCTCGTTTCCACTCTGGCTCCCGAATCTTCCATATTCCATCCTTTCCCCCGTGTTTTGTCGGAGACGAGATCAAACCTCTAATAGGCTCCGTCTTCTTCCTTCGGTGACGACAGGGACCCTCGACCGGGACCCTGTCCCTACGAGCACGTCCACTACAGGACCCCAACAAGTCCCGGCCCCACTCCCCCTGTCTTCTCCCGTCCCTCCACCAGAGTCGACGTGGACTCTAGGTGGGGCCGGAACACCTCCGAGAGACCCTAACCCTTCTGGACACCCCCTTTCCCCTACCGATCTGTGCCCCACGACCTGGGGTCCGGAGTCTCAGGGTCCCCGGACTCCCAAACGCAGAGGTGGTCCTAGGGTCCACCGCGGCTGCGACGTCCGTCCCAAACGGAACTCTTGCCGAACTCAGATCTGGTACCTCTCATCAGGGGGTGGGTGACCTCAGGTCGCCGGTCCAGACCGGTTGGTCAGTGACCCACACCCCCCATGCACTGGAGGGGCAGCCGAAAACAACTCGCCGAAAACAACTGGTTCACCCTAAACATTAGTGGTAACCTTAGTCTGTCAGGTGCCAGTCGTCCCTGAAGGGCGGGACACCTGGGTCGTGTGACTGGCCTTCTTTCCCGACCCCGTCCTGCGGTAGGGTAGGGGACGACGAGTCGGCCGAGGTAGTCACCTCCGGACTCCCGACTCGACTACTTAGACTCCTTCGTCGAAGGGGTCGTCGCGGAAGGAGTGAGCTCCGGAAGGAGGCCTGCCCGGCTCGGGGGGTGTGGACTCGTCCTAACTGTAGTTGCAGCGACTCCGTTTCACACGGCGACCGGTCACCAAGGTTCAGGAGTACACAGTCGCGATCCTCCACTCCACGACACTTCACGACCCACCGCAGGTCCCATAAGAGTCCGGGGGATTTCGGGGGTGCCAGAGGGGTCCCCACTCAGGGGGTCCCTACGGTTCTACGCCCCCTTTTGGAAGTCCCGAGACCACGGGTTTGTCCCAGTCCCTTCGGTTCGTAAGGGTCCCGGGTCCCATCGACGATCTGCCCACGGACCACGGGTGTCCGCAGGACTCTTGACCGACTCGAACGGAGACACCCAGTCAGTCACCCCAGACGACCCCCAAGGTGTGCTCTCAGTCTCGGTGGAGTGTCCTGTGGTCCTGGTCCTAAGGACCCATTCAAAGGACCCTTCTTGCGAGAAGTCTAACTTCCTACGGGCTACGGAGGTTCTCGGGGGTCAGACCCGGGGCGAAGCCCGACCGTGTGACAGAGTCCAGGACGGTCCTACTGAAATTGTCTTTTAATTATTATGCGACGGTTCAAACCAATGGGTTCTACATTCACTATTGATAGTCAGTAGAGCATTTGCACCCACGTCTGTCCGGAGGAAAGTCCGGACCTCCCGAAAGGGTCGCCCTGGTCACTGTCCAAAGTGGTCGTCGAAAGGAGTCGTCCGTCGTGGCTTCGGGCGTCTCTCGGACTCTTGTTGGCACCTTGTACTGAGTTGTCTTTCATGCGAAGCTCCGGTACTGAAGGTCACATATCCTGCATTCGAAGATCGAATTGGGAACGTTTGTTCTTCACGACCCCCACTCTTCCTCGAGCCTCTTCCCGCCACCCCTTACGCTCCCGGGGGTCCACCATGTCATGGTCTACTGTCTACCCCGTGGTCCACTTCACCATGGTCCCGTGTACCGTGGTCTAATCCACCGTGGTCCACCACCTGCACCGGGTCCACTACCCGCACCGGGTCCACTACCCGCACCGGGTCCACCAGGACGGAGTTAAAGACCCAGAGAGACTCGTGGACAGTGGAGTGGACCCTAGTCTGACCTGGACTAAGAGTTGGGAAGCGTCCGGAAAAAGGGATACTCGACGTAGATAGATCGAGATAAAAGATGATTTTAATTTTGACTCTTTTTCAGTTCACATCTGGCTAATTGAGTTAAATTTCCCTTGACTATTTGGGTTTGCAGCGGTGGACGCAGGGATGTCGTGGAGGAGGACACAAAGAACCAGGTGCCCAATTTTTTCCATTTAAGGTGAGAACCGACCTCCCGGTGTGGGGCTCCGGCCGTCCAACGGACGGGCGGGGTTGAGGCCTCGACACGGCAGGTGTCGGTCCGGGCGACGGGGGATTCCCGGCACCCCGCGACCTTGCACCGACCAGACCTACCTCTGCCCGACACCCACACTTTACGCCAAGTTTCTTAATCATGTCTTTACATACATTTCCTGGAACAATGTGAAGAAACATAATCCGTGTACAATTTAATTATTATAAAACCTACATGACTCACTTTATTTTATATGTAATTTCAGTCAGAGAAGGGAAAGCGAAGTGAAAAAGAGTTATACTGACAATGTGTTAAAGCTTAATGGGTGTACCGAACTTAATATAAAGAGACTCTGTCCCGAGCAGATTAAAGTGGAAGTCTAACCTGGTCTACAGGATGTAAAAGGATCCTGTTTTATACGTGAGATCTTTTTTTTTCAAATTTTGTGGTGAATCCTTTATGACCCTTTTAGGTAGTCGGATAAGGGGGAAACGTGTTTAAATAAACGATTCTTGACTTTATCAAGGGTTCAAAGGGTCCGTTTTAGGGATTTTTTTAGTTTATACGACACAAAAAATTTTTCCTTTTCTTTGTCGAGAGGGCCAACCCTTCCGTCGACAACCCTCGCACAAAGGTACCGACCGACTCGCGGGGCGGGACGGGGCCCACTGTAACCATCCCCCGGGGCGGTTCAGTAGGTGCCAGCCGGCTCTTCCCTACAATTGAAGTGACGTGCAGACTCGTGTGACGGGTCTGTATTGTGACCGAAAGGGCACAATGGTTGACCCTTGGCCCGACCTACTCCCCGATTTGAAGATCTTGAGGTAGGCACTCCCGGCACCCAGACGTGCTCCCGTCTAAGGCGCTTCCGGACGGACACCTCGGTCGCAGGTGGTGCGGAAAGGTCGACTGTAGGGGGGTGTCGGGGACGGGACTGCCTCAGGCACAGACCACCCTGTATACCAGTTCACCTGCCTGCAAGTCTGTTTACCAGGAGACTCGACCACTGACTTCGACGTCTCTGGTACTTCGTCTCACTCCTTTGCGTCCCCCACCGCCCGAAATCCTACCCTCCTTGAAGGCCCTCTGTGCATCACAGTCGAGACACTGCCTCGAACTTCTGCCCCGTCGACAGGAGGACCCCCCGGTGGGCACTCTTCCGGCGTCCCCGCCTTCCCTGTCGCACCGCCCGTCCTTCGGACGTCGGTCAGGAGGACCTGAGGGTAGGGTCCTGTCCGGGACTTGGGTGGGCCGGAGGGAGGGGTGACTGGAGGGGGGTCCCCCGTCGGTCCTGACCTGTCCGCCCCCAGAAACGAGACTCTCGACGGGTCCCTCTCCACCGACGTCGGAACGGGACTACCTCGTGGCCCCCTGGTCCACAAACGTGGACGAGACTCGCAAGGGAAAGAAGAAGCAGGGTCCCGCCCCGGACCCCCACCTCGGTGTCCGACTTTCCCGAGAATCGGACTGTACTTTGACTTTCCGAAAAACTACTTGGAAACTCTGTCACCGTACACACACGTAGGCGACGCGTGCACAGCGCCCAGAGCAGGGTTGTTCTAAGACACTAAAATTTCGGGCTTCCCTTGGTTCTGACCCCGAAGCCGGCGTCTGGTTCCTCTCGACCAGAACCGACCTCCTCTGAGGTCCTTTGTGTTACGGTCCTACGTCCTTTGGGGTCCCTGGGGTCCCTCTAGCGTCCCAACTCACGACCCCCCACCCCAGGCCCAGTTCACACAACTGGACGCAACCGGCACCTGTCCAAATCGACGGCACAATCCTTGCCTGAGTTTCCCGGTCCTACGTCAGCCTCCTATGGAGCTCCAGACCGAATCTTTTATTTGGACACCAATGATTACCCCTCTGCCCAGGTAGTTGTCAAGTCAGAAGGGGTTGAGAAACGTCGGGGTACCTGACGTCGTGTGGTCTGGAGGGACAGGTGGTGGTTGAGGGTCTCGAACGAGTTTGAGTTCAGGTAACTCAGTCACTACAGTAGGTTGGAAGAGTAGGAGACAGCAGGGGAAGAGGAGGGTGGAAGTTGGAAAGGGTCGTAGTCCCAGAAAAGTTTACTCAGTCGAGAAGAGTAGTCCACCGGTTTCATAACCTCAAAGTCGAAGTTGTAGTCAGGATGGTTACCTATAAGTCCTGACTAGTGGAAATTCTACCTGACTGACCTAGAGGAACGTCAGGTTCCCTGAGAGTGTCAAGTTTTCGTAGTTAAGAAACTGGGGATCGAAAGAAACACCAGCTTGAGAAAGTAGATATGTACTGATGACCTTTTTGGTATCGAAGCTGATCTGTTTGGAAACAACCGTTTCGTTACAGAGACTAAAAATTATACGACAGATCCAACCAATATCGAAAAGAAGGTTCCTCGTTCACAGAAAATTAAAGTACCGACGTCAGTGGTAGGAGTCGCTAAAACCTCGGGTTCTTTTATTTCAGACAGGGACAAAGGTGACAAAGGAGTAGATAAACGGTACTTCGCTACCCTGGCCTACGACACAGAAGTAAAAAACTTACAACTCAAAATGCGGTCGAAAAAGTGAGAGGAGAAAGTGAAAATAGTTCTCTGAGAATTCAAGAAGAAACGAAAGACGGTATTCCAACCACAGTAGACGTATAGACTCCAATGACTATAAAGAGGACCGTCAGAACTAAAGCCGAACACGAAGTAGGTCGGGTCGCAAAGAGTACTACACGAGACGTATCTTCAATTTATTCGTCCTACTGTTATATGTCGGAACTGTACGAAGAAAATGTTAAGACTTGGTCAGGTGACGAGGTACAGGTCAAGATTGACAACGAAGAACTGGACGTCTGTCTAAAGAGTCCTCCGTGCAGTCCACCAGACCGTAAGGGTAGAGAAATTCTTACAAGGTGTCAAACAACACTAGGTGTTTCAGTTTCCGAAACCGTATCGGTTATTCCTTCTTCGTCTACAAAGAGACCTTGAGAGAACGAAAAAGATACTCGATAACCTACATCCCCCCTATTTAATCTTCGACCCTTAATTGTGTGTGCGAAGATAACTATATATACCTCATTTATTGGTCGTTCTTAGATGACGTATCGTCTCCCTTCTTCTGAGTCATAAAACTTGTTGGAGATTACCTTTCTTACGTACGCACACGTTTTGACTCAGTCGCACGATAGGCGGACTGTGTCGGCGCGTTCAACTCGCACCAATCACAATCTTTTACGTCTACACGTGACCCCCGTTGGCCCCTCGACAACGACGAAGGCGGCACTTCGGCGGCCAGGAGCGCTCGTCGTCTCGCCGAGAGTCTCGACCCTCTCCGACTGACCCGGCCGTCCCGGAGCAGTCCGGGGAAACCTCTGGTCGGGACGAGCCCCTGCCTGGAGCGGAGCACACGTCGAAAACCTCGACAAGCCTTCGGCGAACTGGAAGGACCCGAGGACACAAATTGACTCCTCCCAACCAGCACGACGTGGAAGTTGGCCCTCCTTCAGTCGCCCTTCGGCCCCAAGGGGCACCTGGGGTCAGTTGGCGAGACTGGTTCTTAGCGACGACTCGTCCAACACCAGGGCCCACCGCCACTACGGCACAAGGGACTCTACACTCTTGTACACTTGTGCCCCCTCTATCTGTCTGTCCCTAGCAGTATCTATTCGTCGTGCGTCTTGAGTCTACCTCTGTCGACTATTCCTCCCTGTCTCGATCCGTCTGTCTCTCCCCTCCCTTGTCCCCTGAGAGGTCCACCTTCTTGTGAGAGAGGGACAAGGTCTCTGTCCCTGTACCGGGACGCTAAGTATGTTTCACCCTCCGTCCACAGACCAGGTTCTGGTCTCCGTGTCCACATGACTTTAATTGTTGGATTTGTACTAGGTCTCGGATTCCTTTCATTTTACATTTTTTTATCCGACCCGTCTTTGACAAAGATTAAACATCCCGTTGTAAAGAATTGTTTATGCGGACTGGACGATTGCTTGCCAAAGGTGGTGCCCAATAGGAATGGAAAATGACTAGTCTATGAAAGGGGGTGCTCAGAGTGTCGTCCTAAAGGGGTCTCAAAGGACGAGGTCTGTGGACTCGTGAGGAGGTCGGAGGGACGGAGTGACCTCCACCCCAAAGACAATCTTCTCTGGGACCGACTCGGGTGGAAGTCCGGGTCTCAGGGGGGTGGGAGGTGCCTCCCGAAACACACACGACGCACCCCAACCACCTGCTCCCCTCCCCGGGGGTCCCAGCCCCGACTCGGGTCGTCGTCCTGCTACGGAAGTCTCGTTCTTCCTTCCGGCCGCATTCACCACCTTCGGGGCAGAGGGTCCTGTTCCGAGTAAGGGCCCGGGGAGGCGGGTGGGTACCCCGGGTGAGCCCCCAGTGACACCGAAGTCTTTCCTGGTCCGAGCTCGACGACATCCGCAAGTCGAGACGCGGGTGGACGGGGTAGATCTGAGGATCTACCTGACGCGTGGGACTCTGGGACCTTCCACGGTCCGTCTGGCAACGGTCGGTCCGAGCCCTCCCGGCGGGACGTGAGGAAGGACAACTCCGTACCCCCCGGTGGCGCCTGCACCGAAAAGAGCCCGAAGGTACTTTGGCGTGTCTGTCCGGTTCCAACGACGCCCAGCAAAAGTCGGTTGTAGGGTGTACGCTCCGAGGCGACAAGATTCGTGCACGAAGTCTACCGGGTCCGACGGACACGCGCTTTTGGTACGATACGGTAGCCTCAGGGGCGGACGAGGGACACTGGGTGCCTCACTACGGGACCCCAGGTCGACTTTGAGGCCTGCGAGGAGTCCCTGGAACCGGGTGTGTCTACTTTCCTGGCATCGTCGGCACTGGGGTCCTGGTCCCGTCGTTGGCACCTTCGCCTCTGCCTCCGTGAACTTGTAGTGAGATCTTCAAAGCCCTGGAGGTAGGGGTCGAGACTCAGGAGGGTGCCTGAAAGGAAGGGCTATCTACCAGGGGCGGGTCGCGGCGGGTGTCTCCCGGAGTCAGTAGAGGGCGCCACGACCCTTTGATACCTTCGTTTTAATTAAAGGAGGAAGAGGTGAAATTTCTTCACTTTGAGACGATGTAACGACTGTCTTCTGTTCCCCGTTTAGGATTGAAGTTTCCCTTCCCCGCCCGGGACGACCCCAGACCTCAGGGCAGGTGGGTGACCCGTCTGCCACTCACCTCCAGGGGTGTGGGTCCCTGTTTTCCCCTGGACCCGGCTCTGTGTCCCCCTGCCCCCACGGGACGTCGGGAGTCTCCCGCCCGGTGTGCTCACGGGGGTTGTCCGTCTCGACCCACACTCGGTCGGCGGGGTAGACGGGTAGACGACTTGTCCATTGTTGTCGGGGGTGGGGGTTGGCGAGCGACAATGGTGACGTTGCTAGGGTGCTCCTGCCTGGCTTTCCGGGCGCCGGTCCTGAACCCTCCGAACAAGACCCGTGCACCCCTCGCCCTGGGTCTCTTGGCATCCGGAGGGAGTCCAGAGGTGGGTCTTCTGTAGGTCTACCCTTCCCCCAAAGTACCTTTGTAGTAGTCGTAGTAGTATGGTCAGGGTGTCGGGGTCACGGCCTCACTCGGGGTTCTCCAGGGCACTCGTCCGTGTGCCTCCTCCCCGACAAACTTCTACTTCTGCCTCTTAGGTCGGACCCTGCGACCAGGGGTCCTCCACCGGGCTCCCTCTACAGGTCTCCTGCCTTGACCCACCCCTCCCCCAGGGTCCAACGTCCGCACCCTCGGGAGTGAGTCTCCTTTCGTCCTGTGCGTCTGTCTCCTTGGTGGGGGGTCTCCGGCTCCGTGTCTCTCGGGGTCCGTGGCCCAGTCCCGACTGGGGTGGCCCCCATCTCAGGTCCGTCCCCGCCCCGGGGGTCCCGTGTGTCCCCACCCCACACTCGCCCGTGTGTGTGTGTGTGTGTGTGTCCCCACCCCACACTCGTCCGTGTGTGTGTGTGTGTGTGTGTCCCCACCCCACACGCGCCCGTGTGTGTGTGTGTGTGTGTGTGTGTCGTCGCCGGGGCCGTGGGCTCCCGTCCGAGGGAGGAGGTGTGCGCTCACTAGAGGTACGTCGGGAAGGACAGGGGTTAGGGGACACCACGGGGAGCCATGGGGGTGGTCCTACCCGGGCCCGGAGTGGGCGCGACGACCTGGGGTGCCCGACTGGGGTGGGGACGAGACGGGACTCTGGGGGCCCACGACCACCGAGCGGGGAGCCAAGAGCACTGGAGTCCGGGACGTCGGAATAGGGGACGAGGGGATCTCGGACCGTTTCGGGACGGAACTGGACGAGGGTGGACAACCAGGGTACCGGCACACCACTCCCGCCACCTGCCAGATTCCACTCGGGTCCCGAGGGGGAGACGGAGATCTGAGGGAGTGCCAAGGGTCGTACCAGTCGCTGAGTGCTCAGTTCAGGACACCCAGGGGTCGACGTGTCCTCTGCGGCGTCCGTTGGGTTCAGGACGAGTCTCTGTGTCGGTACGAGCCGCTCACGAGGCGGGCCGACCTTTCACCCGCGCCCGAGACGTCTCGACCCGCACCCCTTGGGGGCTCGGACGCCCGGAGTGGTCCCGGCCCTGTGTCTCGGTGCGTCTCAAAGCAGGTGACAGTGGGCTGGTCCCTCCGCCCCGACCGTAGGTCGAGACCGGGGAGTCCCGGAGACACCCGAAAAGGGGTCGGGGAGGGGAGAGGGGCAACAGTCGTTTTGGGCCCCTCCCCCGACGTCGCCCCCGAAGTCGTCCCTTCGTCTGCCCCCCACCCCCCTCGTTGAGCCGTGTCAGACTGGGTGACTGTAGGTTCGTGCAAGGGCCCGTTGCCCAGGGCGCCCCCGGCACAGGAGTGAGTGTTCGTGCGCGTACGGTCCGACCTCGGTCCACGACCCCAAAGGGCGTTTCACGGCGGACTCAGGTGCGTGCGAGTGGACGCGCGGGGGCGGCACAGGGACCCCCGTTTCGGAGGGACCTGAGTGAGTCCCTCGGACGTGGGTCTACAAACGGGGTCAATCTGACCACTGTGATAAGGGCCGCCTTTCAATTCGTGCGAGGAGACTAAGACCGTCCCCACAACGTTGTTGTAAAGACTTTCTTACCATCTCCGAAACACAATTATACTACCCTGGGTATTAATTAAGACTGTAAATCGTAGTCTTCGACTTCTACTCTTTAATTCTTTCTCGAAGCTTTGGTCTTGGAATGGGAGGTGACTCGCCGACACAGAGTCGTAGAATATTTATTATCATAAGATCTGAGCAAAAGTACCACTCACTAACTACTAGAGTCTTACTGGACACTACCCTATTAATTTAGGTTATCGTACGACAAAGAAGGTTATCGTACGACTCCAATAATATAACTTTCTGGGCACTAAATAACTCCCTTAGGTCCATCTCAAGACCCCTTGAGACCTTCTGATTAAGAACAAGTGGTGTGCCTTAGGTCTGTTTGACTGGGCATTCCGGAGACCTCTTTCCCTGGTGCGACCCCCTTAATGGGGGTTTTGAATCGGTCGACTTGCAACACGTCACTGACCTCAGAGGGTGAGTCGCACACACAATTCACACCGTCACTGTCGTTCAAAGTGGCTCCTGCAAAATTCGAACTTTACACACCCTAGGACTGATCTCTCTCCAAACGCCAAACGTCTACTGACGTTTCACTCCGAGGTCCAGTTGGCACCACAGTTTTTGTGGTAGCGTCGTCCGAGACTAGGCTTCATTCCCGTGGACCTTTGGAGTTTACTGGGTCGTTTTATTTTGACACAACATTTTTTACACTGGACTTGTGAGTGTAAAGGTTGTCAACTATAACGACGTGCACTCTCCTAGAAACGACGTTTGTGGAGCCCCGACCTCACTTCGGGTGGCCGGCACGCACGTCCCCGCCCCCCGAGACGATTGTCGACCCCCGGGTCCTGTCTGGTCGGGAAGTTCCTTTTTGTGGACGTCTTCGGAAAAGAGGTCCTAGAATCGTTGACTTAAGGGGTTCCAAGTTTCTTCCTAAGGGGTCTACCATTGCTGCTGGGATATGCGCTCTGCCGTTTTCTCTGTGTCTACATTTCTTATCTGAAACCCTGAGACTCTCTTCCGCGTCCACCCTAAACTCTCTTGTCGTAGCTTTGCACATATAGTGGTATACACTTTATTTACCGGTCGGGTTCAAGTCACGTACTCCTTTTTTGTTTCCTTAGGGCGGGCCAGGGTTCCACTATCGGTCCCACTACCTAACAGACCCCCACCCTGGGGGACCAGTAAGCCCCTCCCGTCGCTCGTCTGATTCTTTAAGATCAAGGAAAATAAAGACTAAGAGCAGACCCGGTACTTGACACGGGTCCTCGGCGGACCCCACACAATCTCGGAGTCCGCGAGACAGGTCATCTTCCTCCCGTTTCCCTTCTGCTGTCCCTCCCCTCCAACCCCACTTAGACAGACCGACACTTCGGCAAAGTCCCCCGACCGTCCACGACTGTGTCTCCGTCCTCTCGTGTCGGACCTCGGGACCCGTCGTGGTCTGCGACTTTGCCCCTCCCGTCCCACACGTTTCCGGTCCACCGGCGCCCTCTGCGGGGTTGTAAGTCCGGACCGTCGGTCCGACCGGACGACTCGCCCTTCGTCTCCGAGGTCGACCGAGGCGTCTCGTGGGCACTCGCGTGGGGGTCGAGGTCTCGGTGTGTCCCGGGGAGTCAGATCTCTCTCCCGTCTCTCCACTCCATCTACCCGAGCCTAAAAGTCCCACCCGGCCCCCGACGACGACGGACTCTTCGCCGCGACTCGACTCTCTCGTAGTGCGGCCCCTCTTCGGGTCACGAGTCGAGGCTCCCCTGGTGTGTCACTAGTCGGCTCGGCGGCCTCCGCCGGCGTCAGGACGTAGGACGCGCGACTGGGGTCTTCCCCGGACGGACCAGGAGGAGCCCGCTCCGCGAGTCGTGCCGACCACGACGACGCACAGGCGGTGGGGGCAGGAGTCGTCGGCGCGGGGCTCCCGGGCCTCCCCTCCCGCGGGGACAATGCTGTAGGGGGTGCCAGTGTGGTCCTGGGTCTAAACGCCCTTCCCCTGCTACCCTTCTACCCGCCCAGCTCGGACAGGGATCCCGCCGTCCGCGGGTGGGGTTGTGCCGCGACCCCGGGTCGAGGGTCCCTGTGTTCCGGTCGCCCCGGAGAAGGACAGGTACAGGTACCACTCTGTGGGGTACGGGGGTGGGCCGGGACGTCTCCGGTGCCGGGGAGGTTTTGACGGGACCCTTGGGCGGGTTCCGGGACGGAGGAGCCACGGACGAGACGAGTTTCCCTTAGCTTCTGTCTTACTTTGACAACCGACCTTTCGACCTTCAGGACGACCCTTTGTTCGCCATCCCCGGAGTCCTTGGCAATCCCGTCCGCCCGCCGTGGCCCCCAGAGTCGAGGACCGGGCAAAGACGGTACACAAGACTCCCACCCACCGTTGGGTGACAGGGGTGCCGGAGACGGGTCGTAGGGGCGTCGACGCTCGTCTCGGAACGGAGGCACAAAGGTCGTCGTAGCGGAGGGACAGGTAGGAAGGCCCGGGAAGGCCGTCTTATTCGTCCTCTTCGTCTAAGTGAAGACATTCTGAATTACGTTCCGTAGTCGAGGGTCTGACACCCCGGACCCCTCCGACCAGACTTCAGGGGGTCCCGTCCGGTACGTCTCTGGGGACCGGTGGTCGAGTGCGACGGTAGGTGTGCGCTCGAGAGAGGAAACCCCCTCGGAGTCGAGGCAAGGACTCTGGAAAGGTGACTAATCTGGTCTGGGTGGGTCCCGTAGGTGTTGTGAACTCAAGTGAAGTCAGGAGTCAGCACAGGCCGAGAAACGTTGGGACACCTGACATCGTGCGGTCCGAATGGACAGGTAGTGACAGAGGACTTCAAACGAGTTTGAGCACAGGCGACCAGTCACTACGGTAGGTTGGTAGAGTAGGAGACAGCAGGGGAAGAGGAGGGCGGAAGTTAGAAAGGGCCGTAGTGCCAGAAAAGGTCACTCAGTCGAGAAGCGTAGTCCGCCGGTTTCGTAACCTCAAAGTCGAAGTCGAAGTCAGGGAGGACATATATAAGTATATAAGTCTCAACTAGAGGAAATCCTACTTGACCAACCTAGAGGAACGAAAGTTTCCCCGAGAGTTCTCAGAGGAGGTTGACCTCTTCCCTTACCGTTTGGGGAAGTCATAAGGACGAACTCTTGGGGTACTTGTCATTCTTTTCCCGGGTCCTGTTAGAGGAGATAGATTTAGAGAGTCACTGTCTGAACTGAGTGCAGACGCCTTGAGGAGCCGTCGTTCTGGAGTCACTCACGACCTATTTGTCGTCGGTGTCCCCGGTGCCGGTTCAATGGGTGTGGGGACGGGCGGTGAGGTAGGGCGGCCGGCACCGGGGTACAGACCTGGACCCCATTCGTCGTTTCCTGAGTCCTACCCCTTTCGTAGAGTGGTGGGAGGGGGCGGCGGGGGCGGGACGGGCGGCGTAGTTTTGTCCTTGTTTTGGAGGACTCACAGAAGAACTCGGGTTATTCCCCCTTTCTATTAAACAGAAGAATCGAACCTCAAAAATTCTAGTTTTCTTTGTGAAGACTACTTTAGGACGGGTTTCTGGGAATAGGTACCTAGATCAAATTAAATCCTCTAGGACCTTAAACTCGAATTTGGGACCACAACATTACGCTAATTTGGAGGTCCGTGGAACCCACCCTTCTACTCACAATAAAGAGAACATCCTCTTCACATTGGTCAATTACTGGCCTCTCTTGCGACTCCGGTAAAGTTCTGTCTGTATTTCCGTAGTGAGGGGGACGGCATCCCTCGCCCTGGAGACAGAGGTGAGGAATTTCGCCTGGACCGAACACTGGCGGAGTACACTGCCAAACCGTCTGTGCCAGGACCAAAGGTCTGCGTCTGGAGTCTCCATTACGCCCGGAGGTCAGAGGGACAAAACCTCGGGACCAGTGATCCACCTGTCAGACCGAGGGGGTGACCTCCGGTGCCCCACTCACGGACCCTCGTACACCCCTCCCCTCCCGTGGCGACGGGCGGCCCGAGGTCTGGACACTCAGGCCCTCGGCAGAGCCCTTACCAAGGCCCGGTCTTGGCGTTCCGACCCCGTCCGGTGGGTCGGCTCGGGACGGAGTCGAAGATCGGTGATTGGGACCCCGTTTCGTTCTGCCACCGGTATTCGGGGACAAGTGCCGCGAACGTCGGAGACCGAAGTGAAGAAATTCTTTGAAACTTCTCTCGATCGGAAAGAAGGGAGTCGGAGGTCTGTTCGTCCTGACAGTGGTTCAACGACCCCGTTGGTTCCGAACACGCCAAACAGAGTCGCCGCGTCTTCCTGTCTCGGACACAGTAGTGGGGGAGGAGGCCCGGGACTCAAAAGTACTTTGAGTGTAGAAGTCTCGGACGGAGGTGATACTGAAGGGCCCGGTCGCTTGCAGGAAAAGACGAACCTGACACGGTCACCGTCCTCCACGTCCCCTACCAAAAGTCTGAGTCTCCACCAGCCAGGAATTCTCGTCAGGAAAGACTCGACGCAGTTCAGTCCTAACGAAAAAGATCGTAATCAATGAGATCTTTACTAGTTCATAAATACATGTTCACCATACAGGAGTCTTATGTCTATAAATCGCAGATAACTCGGAAAATAGAGGACGCTAAACTGGTAGGTCACTAATTGGTTTTGACTCAGTCAAAGAGTACTTAAAAACTTTCGGGAAGCTTCTAAAGAAAAGGTTTCAGAATATCTCAGATATGTTTCCTAATAAGGTTGTCGACTCTTTTACTTATAAATTGGAAAGGATGGTCTCGAGTCTCGGTAGGGTCCTGAGTGGGGCATGGGAGTCAGACGAGACCTCGGGTGGTCTTCTCGTCTTTTTACGAACGACAAGACGAAGAAAGACGTTTGGGTGTGGGGTGCGGGGGGTAGGGGTCTAGTCGGGCACAAGGTGTCTGATCTCGACTCTACCCTGGACAGTGCCACAAGTACCTCTGTGTGTACGAGAGTATTAGGACAATGTAGTGGGGTTCGGGTGTCCTCTGTGTGTCTTAGATTTTAATCGACAAAAATCCGAAAGTACGATTACCTTTCGACACACATTTGAGACGGGGAAAGGTTTTGAACCAGTAAGAGAAGTCATTAATAGTAAATTATTTCGTCTCTTCGTAAGATATATTTTCTGTCTAAATGAATAACCTATTGTGTTTGTAATACCTTATTTCGTTACTACAGAGGTTGCACCGAGTGCGGTACTTACACCTGGGGTGCTGTTGTGTCGACGAATCTACTATGACAACGGTTCAAAATTGAAGAAACTGAGAGTCGACGTTCTGAACTTTTAAAATTTTTTACAGAAGTCGGAATCAAGTCGACGGGATAACTTCAAGATTTGAGGGTCAACTAATCTCGGAATAAGAATCATTTGTTGTTAAGACTCTTTATCTTTCTATATAAAAAGACACGCCAAGTACATAAGTAAAGTAACATGTTGTGTTGGGTCCTCTAAACTCCGTAAATTTTCTTTAAAGGGACAAAAAAAGGAGGGGACGTTAACTAAGAGTGTCATGTTTGGAACGACGAAAGAGACGACTGTTGTTTCGAAGAGCCCCTGGAAGGGTCCGAGACCCCGGGCCACCGGTCGGGGCGTCCGTCACCGGGACCAGGCGGGCGTCCGTCCAGGATCCGTCCCTACCCTCGTCCCCGCCCCCCCCTCGGGGGAGGGGAGGGGTCGGGGCCCTCGGGTCCGTAGGCGTGGCAGGCGGGAGGCGGGCCTCCGGAGACTACCCCGGTCCGGCTACGACCCGAGGACCAGGCGGACGGAGGTTCCTGGCGTCGGGGATGAAGCCGCCATCTTGGGGGGTGGGGTCGACGCCCACTCCGGGTTCGGCAGATCCGGGCACCGGGGGTGGGACTCCCGGTCGTGGACACGAGTCGAGACGCTGTTCACCTCCCGCCCCAACCGGTCTCCTCCGGTCCAGTCCTTCCTCCCTCTCTCTGTGGCGCTTTTTGTTTGGTCTTTGTCGATGGGTTTCTTTCGCGGACACGGTCACACCCGCGGGCCGGCCGTCTTCTCCCCGACCTCCCCTCCCCGCCCGCCGCGTCCCGAGTCTGTCCCCGTAGGACGCCCCTCGCACGTGGGGGACTTCCGCCCGGCCCCGTCCGGGTGGCCTCCCGTGGGGCGTCTCGTCCCGCCCCCTCTGGGTGGCCTCGGGTATGACCACGGGTGCGTGCTCTGTGGGCGACTCCCAGGTCGGACCTGCGACGTCCGACACCCGCCGCAGGAGGCGCAGGGCCGTGCCCCTCGCGGTGCCAGGGCCAGTGAGACGCGTCGCCCGTCGTCCGTCAGGTCGCGCCTGCGCCCCTGCCGCTCCGAACCCGTTCTTCACTGGCTCTCTTCACGCGAGCCGCCGGGGCGTCTTGACAGAGACCGAAGTTGTCACGAACCTGCTTTGTCTGGGTCCCTGAGGGGAACGAGGTCGGAGGCTGGTGGGAGGTTGGAAAAAAGGTCAACGTCGGAGGTCTCAGTCGGTGAGTCGCCAGACACTAGGCCCTGGTCGGTGGTGAAAAATTGAGGAGTATCGGCTGGTTAGTACTCGAGGGTCTAAGCAGTCTTAATAAGATGCCTCCACCTCCGGCGGCAGTCGGCGGACCGATTGTACGTCGCCGCCCGGCGGATGTGGAATGGAGAGAGACCCGAGGACGACTGCTACACCGGGACCTCCCGCACCCAGTGAAAAAAGCGCTTGACCGGTTCCTCTTCGCGCTCCCACTCCTCGCAGAGAACTTTGACGTTTTGGTCACACCGCCGGCGTGGGAGAACGACCTGTACGTCTTCGGGAGAGTTCCACTCACCCCATTTTGGGTCCTACGGTACCTTCGGCGGGAAGGGCATCTCTTCTTGGACTTAGTTCGGGACGACCTAGACGCACCGGACGAAGACGGGCGCCTCTGGGGGTGTGGACGCTGAAGGACCTCTCGGTGAAGGATCTACTCCTTCACTTTGAGTAGTTCTTCGACGCACTGGCGGCCTGGTTGGAGGCGTCCGACCGACCAGGGGTCCGACCCGACCCGCTCATAGAGCTTTCCGAGTGGGAGTTCGTAATAATGGTCCTCGAAGACCTCTGGTCACCGGTAACTTCTTGGGTGGAGTGTAGTCCCGATGAACTTCGGGGGGAGACGTCGGTGATCCGTCGAAAAATTGTGGGACCTCGGGAGAGAGTTCGGAACCTGGGTTACCTTTGTTATTTCGAAAAACGTCGTATTTTTTTCTTTCTTTCTTTCTTTCTTGACTGGCTCTCGACCTTCGGGTCGTCTCCTCCGCACCCTCTCGGCCTACCCAGGGGGACCCTCGACGACCAAGTGACCCACTCCCCCCCCGCACTCGTCCGTCCTGGTCGTCCCCTAGGGTCCCTGGAGAATCGTTCTCCCCCTCTGACACACTCTCCGTCTCCTCCGGACGGCCGGGGGGCTCGAGACCCCGACGCCAGTTGTGCTCATGGGGCAGGGACAACTCGAGAAGGTCGTGGCGTCCGGCGGCCCTCGGGTGTCCACTGGAGAGACGACGGGTCTACGGCGGGTGACGGGGAGGTGCGCCGACACCCACAGGTCGCCCGAGGGGCCACCCTCCACCTGTCCCTCGCGGTGGTCAAGGAATGGGTCCTGTCGGGCCCCCGGGTCGGGCGTGACGGGGGAGGGTATCGTGGTTGGTAGACCCCCAGGACCGGCGGGGAACAAGGTCCGGAGTCCTGACGTTCGTCCTCGGGGGAACCGACCCCTGTAGGTGCCTGTCCGCCGGAGCGGATACGCGCAGACCTCCCCAGGGTCCTGGCCGCCGGGCCTCCTGTGGGTGGAGACAAAGGTTCTCTGTCGTTCAAAGACCCTTCTTGGTGCGGAGTACCCTCCGGGTGAGACTGGGGCCCTCCTAGGGTCGACCCCCGAGTCATTCGTGCGGAGACACTTCAGTATCCACAACGTCGGCCCTTCGGGGACCCTCATCTCTTCTCAGAGAGGTCGGGCCGGCGGGATCCCCTCCCCCGGACCTCCCCTTCTGGGGGATTCGACCGAGGGTCGTCTCGGGTCCGGGTTGGGGTCCTGGACCGGGCCCGGCAGCACCTCTCGTGAGGTACGACCCGCGAGTCCCCGCGCCGACCGCGCCCGTCGACCCAAACGTCTGCCAAAGGTCCGGGTCAAGGGGGTCAAGACTCGAAGGTCGTGGTGGTGTCTCCGACGTGTACGGGCACCCCCGGAGAGGGACCACTTGCCCAAATTGGGAGGTGAGGCAGACCCCAGTGAGGGGAGTCGCCGTCTCGGACTCCGGAGTCCCGGACTCGAGGGTAATAATAGGAAGACTCGCCTTTTTGACTTTCGACGGGAAAGCAACCGCCCTTCAGGCGAGAAGCGAGGAAGGATTCCCCGTCCCAGTGACACGGAGGGCGGGGGTCTTGTGCGTCCGTAAAGGGTCACAGTGACCTTGCTCTGTTGATCGTAGTGTCAGCTTAAGAGGTCTACGACTATTTGAGACTCCTGATCGACCTTTACTTTAGCAGTAAGACGACTAAGAAGACATGAAAGTCCCGAAGCGTCCACCGCGATCACCATTTCTTGGGCGGATGGTGCCCAATCTAGGGACCCCAGCCCGGCCAGGGGACCTCCTTCTCTGCCGTTGGGTGAGGTCCCAAGAACGGTCCTCTTACGGCACCTGTCCCGGGCCGCCCGACGTCAGACGCCCCAGAGGGTCTTAGTCTGCGCTAACTCGTGCGTGCGTGGGTCAAGAAAAGTCGTTTGCTGGCTACTCGGCGTTGAGGCGTGCCTTCTGAGACGACCACAAAAGTCTACTGCTCCGGACTTAGGGAGGAGCGTGGGGACGTGGGTAGCGGAAAGGAAGGTCGGCACGACACCTGGATGTCCGCCCACTCGGCGTCGGTCGTAAACTGGTGGTCCGTGGGGAGACCGACCTTCGATGCACTGAGTCCTCTTTTCTGTACTTACGACCTTTACTTTAGAGAAAAGCATAAGTGACTCCAAGACAAAGTCCCTTTCTTTACCGCGAAAAATTTTTTTTTTGTGTCCTCCGAAACGTCTGAGGAGTCTTCTTTCGGGTCTGAGTGGTCGACCTACCTCGTCGAGTGTGGGCGAGAATTCGGCGAATCTGCGCCGAGAGTCGTGGGTCCTCGACGTGTCGACCGGGACGCCATTCGGGGTCTACACTGGTCCTCTAGGTCTCGAGTCTCTCTTCGACGAAGAGACTGTCAAAAGAAGTCATCGTCGTCCGAAAATAAAGAAATAAACGAATAGATAAAAATAAGTAAAAACCGGCAGGACCCAGAAACAGCGGCGTACCTAAAAGAGGTCCACGCCGTTCCTCCGGTGGAGCTCAGGGCCACACGCCCGACGAGTCGTACCGCCGAAGAGGACACCTCGTGCCCGCCGGTAACGTCGAAGTCATCCTCGAAGTCATCAACGTCGAGGGCTCGAGTTTTCGGGTCTAAGTCGTCAACGCCGTGTGCCCGAATCAACGAGGCGAATCAACGGACACCCCAGAAGGGTCTGGTCTCTACCTCGGGTACAGAGGACGTAACCGTCCACCTAAGAAATGGAGACTCGGAGGTCCCTTCGGGTCAGTATCGTCCCAAGACGTCCGTCCGACGTTCCCTATGGTCGTCTGTACGTCGGTCGGAGGACTGTATAAGTGGTTCTTTTTTTTTTTTTCTGAAAAAGTCAACATTCTTCGTATGAATTCTAGTCTCCATATACAATTTTGATTTTACTATTCCTTTGGTGGTAGTTCAAGTCTCGTCGACAAGTCATGCTTACGTCAAACGAGTTTAATAAACCGAGGTTTCTACCTCTTCGTCCTTATACATAAACGGCTTGATATTGATGGAGAGCCTTGCACCCGTTTGAGGCCCTCTACCACTTCCTGTCCCTTCGGACCGTGCGACGTCAGGTACCCCAGTGTCTCTCAGCCTGTGCTGAGTTGTTCGTCGGGTTGTTGTTGAGACCACTGAAGACCCCTGACGCCAATAATGATAGTAATCCAAGAGACTACGTGTAAACTGTACGTGCACATTAAACTTCTACTTTTTCAGTAATTCGTGGAAAACCTGTTTATGGGATGAAAGTGAAGGTACGATGTTTAACTATCTTTGTGCGAGAAAAATAGTGACCGTAAAATCTATGACAGCCGAGACGTTAAAACCTACTTTTTCAGGTCCTTTGGACGGTAGGTAAGATAGCCATCACCCCCTCGGAGGGGGTGTGGAGTCGACGGCGGTGGTAAAGGATCCGCTCGGTCGAGGACCTGCCGGAACGCCCCGCGGCCGTCACCCGATAGGACCCCGACCTGGGAGGTAGTGCTCCGTCCCAGTCGAGGCCGGGTCGGGTTCCTCCCAGGGGTCTCTGGTGGCCGAGGTCCCAGTCGAACGGACAGGAGTCCCAGGGTCTGCGTTTCGTCGACGTGGTCCGAACAATTGTGTTCTGAGACGACTCCCGGACGTCACCTCACCCCGACCTCGAGTTGTTGATTACTCGCCTCCAAACGTCCCTGTTCGGCCGCCGGTGACTCTCCTCGGTCGACCGTAGGGTCCCCACTCCCTCCCAGAACGGGGTCGGTCCGCCCGAGGCACCAGGTCCGTCTACGGGACCGTGGACCCTCGGAGGGGTTGTCTGAGGAGGACCCGGAGCGGAAGACTACGGTGGTCGGACGGCCGGACCGGTACCCTTAGGTGAACGACAACTGGTACCCCTCCAGTGACCAAAAGAGTTGATGCGACGTGTGAGATCCGCGGAGACGAGTGCAGGGTAGATGGACTCGAGTGCGCCGGTGATCGTAACGGGACCCACCCAATGTACGAGGGGTCTTGGACCCTCCTCCGGTCCCGACTCGGGTGGGTCTCCCAGCTGGACCCGCACCTTTCCTTCGTCTCAGCCTCTCACTTCACTCCGGGACCAGAGACAGAGGTACAAGTTCCAGTGTCGTAGGACCGGACTCCACGTGTAGGAGTGTCTCCTCGTCGTGGGTCGGTGTCCACACAGTCCGAAGGAGTGTGAAGAATAAGCGACCGATTAGGGCAACACTCACACAGGCTAGCTAATTGTTTCTGCACAAGTATCGTGTGGACAGCCACGGTCCGTGGCTCGTCTCCTAGCCCCACCTACCCAGGACGGGTCGCCCTGGCCCAGAAACCCCACTTACGTCTCCTAGCCCCACCTGCCCAGGACGGGTCGCCCTGGCCCAGAAACCCCACTTACGTCTCCTAACCCCACCTGTCCAGGACGGGCCACCCTGCTCCAGAAACCCCACTTACGTCTCCTAGCCCCACCTGCCCAGGACGGGTCGCCCTGGCCCAGAAGCCCCACTTACGACACCAAGAGTCACGGTCCGTGGCTCGTCTCCTAACCCCACCTGCCCAGGACGGGCCGCCCTGGCCCAGAAGCCCCACTCACGTCTCCTAGCCCCACCTGCCCAGGACGGGCCGCCCTGGCCCAGAAGCCCCACTCACGTCTCCTAGCCCCACCTGCCCAGGACGGGCCGCCCAGGCCCAGAGACCCCACTCACGACACCGGGGGAGACAGGTCCCGTCGAGAGGACCAGGAGGCGATCTGCTCCCATTTCGGCGGCATTGACGTTCGTCTCTCCGTCCCCGTTTCCCTTCGCTGAGGGTCCCGGGTGCACGCGGACCCGCCGGCGGGGGGTGTGGTTGTCTGTCGGCCTCTCCGCTCCGAGGCCCCGACCCGTGTCTTCAGGGGGGTTTGAGGTCCGGGTCCGTTTGGGATGAATAAGGGAGACTGCGCGGGAGGAAAGGCGGTGTAGACACGCACCCGGTGCGCCTTTCCGGGCCCGTGGCCCTCCGCTCGCACAGAAGGCACCGTGCCCGTCGGTCGGACCTGGCCCGAGCTCCCGTCTCGCGCGTCCGCGCGCCACCTGCGGCGGGCCCTCGGGGACACGGCGGCCCCCCTTCCCCCACCTGCAGCGCTGCGACCCGCCGGCCCGGCGGAGGTCCGACAGACGAGCTAAGGGTGACCGAGGTCTCTCCTCGGGAGCTTCGCGTCGCCGGCCTTTGGCCTGCCTGACACTCGCGGGCCCCAGACGACTCTCGGGCGGCGGCTGGCGAAGGTCTTTTCCTTGTCCCAGGGGCCCGTCGTCGTCGCTCGGAGAGTTCTCCTGGGACCGGCCCGCGGACGAGTCTGCCTTCATTGCGCATCGAGTAGTGGGCCTTCTCTCCGACGTCCTGGCGACTACCTCTGTGCCCGGCCGGGGAGCTCCGTCTTGTGGGGTGGGGGGCGACGGAAGAAAGAAAGTGAAGGAAGTCTTTTTCGAGAAAGAAACCTATGTCGAGACCCGAAAAGAAATTTTTTTTTTTTTCTTTTTTCTTGTCTTTTTCATAAAAAATTAAATGTTTGCCTTCAGATTCGTACAAAAGGTTGACTAAGAATAAAGTAAAGGTTCGATTGTCACCTTGGAGCCGAGTCCCGTCTACTTCTTCGACTGAGTGGAACTGGGTGGTTTGGGCGTATTTTTTTTGGTGAGTCTGTGTCATCCTCTGGTCGTCTCTCCCAGACTTCGAGAGGGGGAGGGGAGGGACGGGCCCTCCCAAATAGAAGGATATTTATAGCGTCAAAGAGTTTCATTAATGTGGGTATTTAAGGAACTCGCGATAGTCCTGTGTACTCGGTTCCCTTTACACACACTTGTTTGCACGTCGAACTTGACATTGTCTGTTTTGGGCCTTTGTTTGGTGTCCGGGTAGCTTGTGAGGCAGACGTCTGTCTTGCGTCGCGGAGGGGGCTGTCTTGGTTAGTCGTTGTTGTCCTTGTCTAAGAACGCGCGCAAGGTGCTCCTACCCGGACTTTTTTTAGGATTTTTTTCTCACGGTCAGGTACTCTCGTATACAACTTAACGAGGTAAAAACATTTGAAAGATCTTTTCTCTTTTTGCTATGTCTATCCTTTGGCGCCTCCGCCCCCGCCCCCGCCCCCCCCCGTAACTTCTCGACAGTGTGCTAAACTACACGAACCTGTAAACTTTGTAATAGTCCATAAGCTGTCTACTTACTCAAGACGCTCTTTGTAGTGTGATCAAAGGACCTTTTATTTCGTCATTTTTGTTGGTCGTTTAGTATTGAGTCCATTTTTACTTTTCAATGTATTGTCTTGTTGTTGTCGTTTTTGGAGTGTCATGGATTGAGTCGGGTCGGCTTTTTATTTTTGCTAAGTTGGTTTTGATCACCATTTTCACACGACGCTTCTGTCCCCTTCAGCACAAACCCTTTCCGCGTCCACCTCCGTGCTCTCCTAATTTGACGTTCCTGGTCCTCGTGTACCTGTAGTGGTCTACAAGCTGTGCTTTAGTCGCGCTAACATAAGACACGTCGGTCTCTGCCTCTTCGAGGCATGTCAGTCGTTTTGTTCGGACCCTCGACTGACACCGAGTCTAGCACTCGAGTAATCACGTCTTAAGAGTTTCACGTCTGAACTCAACCTCTTTCATCCTCCGTGGTGATCTGGTAAGCCCAGACTGGACTTGGTTTAGGGAATACTGACATGTCACCTCCACTCTTTACCTAAGTTCCCCAATCTAGACTATCTATCTCACGGACTACCTACCTCCAATCATTCGTAACATGTCCTCCTTCACTAGTTTTGGTAGGGGTTCTTCTTCTTTACGTTTTTCCGTTTTACCGACAGACTCCTCTGGAATGTTTATCGACTCTTTTCTTCTCTTCGTTTTCCGTTTCCTCTTTTCCTTTCTATATAGGTAGACTTGCGTCTCAAGGTTTCTTATCGTTCCTCTCTATTCTTTCGGAAGGAGTCACCAGTTACGTTTTTTTTTTTTTTTTTTCTCCTTTTGTTGTCTTACCCTTTCTGATCTCTAGAGAAGTTCTTTTAATCTGTTTGGTTTCCTTTGAAAGTACGTTTCTACCCGAGCTATTTCCTGTCTTTACAATACCTGGATTGTCTTCGTCTNATTCTTTCGGAAGGAGTCACCAGTTACGTTTTTTTTTTTTTTTTTTCTCCTTTTGTTGTCTTACCCTTTCTGATCTCTAGAGAAGTTCTTTTAATCTGTTTGGTGTCCTTTGAAAGTACGTTTCTACCCGAGCTATTTCCTGTCTTTACAATACCTGGATTGTCTTCGTCTTCTATAATCCTTCTCCACCGTTCTTATGTGTCTTCTTGATATGTTTTTTCTAGAATTACTGGGCCTATTAGGTTACTACATTAGTAGTGGATCTCGGTCTGTAGGACCTTACGTTTCAGTTCACCCGGAATCCTTCGTAGTGATGCTTGTTTCGATCACCCCCACTACCTCAGGGTCGACTCGATAAAGTTTTGAAATTTCTACTACGACACTTTCACGACGTGAGTTATACGGTCGTTTAAACCATTTGAGTCGTCACCGGTGTCGTGACCTTTTCGAGTCAAAAGAAAGGTTAGGGTTTCTTTCCGTTACGGTTTCTTACAAGTTTGATGGTGTGTTGACGTGAGTAGAGAGTACGACTGTTTCATTACGAGTTTTAAGAGACTCCTTCCGAAGTTGTCATACACTTGACTCTTGAAGGTCTACAAGTTCGACCTAAATCTTTTCCGTCTCCTTGGTCTCTAGTTTAACGGTTGTATGTGACCTAGTATCTTTTTCGTTCTCTTGAAGTCTTTTTATAGATAAACACGAAGTAACTGATACGATTTCGGAAACTGACACACCTAGTGTCATTTGACGCCTTTTAAGAAGTTCTCGAACCTTATAGTCTGGTGGAATGGACGGAGGACTCTTTGGACATACGTCCAGTTTTTCGATGTCAATCTTGGTCTGTACCTTGTTGCTTGACCAAGTTTTAACCCTTTACTCATATAGTTCCGACATATAACAGTGGAACGAAAAAATTGAATATACGTCTTATGTAGTACATTTTACAGTCCAACCTACTTCGTGTTCGACCTTAGTTCTAACGGCCCTCTTTATAGTTATTGGAGTCTATACGTCTACTGTGGGGGGGAATACCGTCTTTACCTTCTCCTTGATTTCTCGAAGAACTACTTTCACTTTCTCCTCTCACTTTTTCGACCGAATTTTGAGTTGTAAGTTTTTTGTTTGTAGTATCGTAGACCAGGGTAGTACAGTGTTATTTATCTATCCTTTAGTTACCTTTGTCACTGTCTGAAATAAAAGAACCCGAGGTTTTAGTGACGTCTACCACTGACGTCGGTACTTTAATTTTCTGTGAACGAGGAACCTTCTTTTCGATACTTGTTGGATCTGTCGTATAATTTTTCGTCTCTGTAATGAAACGACCATTTCCAGGGATATCAGTTTCAGTACATACCTACACTCTCAACCTGGTATTTCTTTCGACTCACGACCTGTTAACTACGAAAACTTGACGGTACAACCTCTTCTGAGAGTTCTCAGGGAACCTGACGTACCTCTAGTGTGGTCAGGTAGGATTTCCCTTAGTCAGGACTTATAAGTCACCTTCCTGACTACGACTTCGGCTTCGAGGTTATGAAACCGGTGGACTACGTTTTCCGACTGAGAAATCTTTTCTGGGACTACGATCCTTTCTGACTCCCGTCCTCCTCTTCCCCTGCTGTCTCCTACTCTACCAACCTACCGTAGTTGTTGAGTTACCTGTACTCAAACTCGTTCGAGGTCCTCTACCACTTTTTGTCCCTTCCGACCACACGACGTCAGGTACCCCAGTGTTTCTCGACCGGTGCTGAATCAATTACTTGTTTTTCTTCTGTCGTCGTCAAAATTTCTATCCATTATTTTTCACTCCACGAAGTCCCTTTGTTTTCATCTACTACTCCGACCCCAGACCCCGTCCTAACACAAAAGAATATTTCGAACATTATAACAAACTGAAAATTTGATACACACACGATAAAAACTTTATTTTGATAAGAATTTTCGTTCCCTCAGTTTGTTTTATTCATTGATGTTAGATTAAAGTGGCGATAAAGTTTTCATATAAAATTACGGTTTTTTACAACTTTCTTGTTTTTAATTAAATCAAGTTTCTTTCTAAGTGAAAAAAAAAAGAATAAACATTAACAATAATAAAGAGTTAAACGACTTCTATTTACTGTTAAAGGAACACCAGACCTTAATCGTGGTAGTGGTTTCTTTCACCGGTCAGTCTCCTTCCTCCTATAACAACCCAATCGGAAAGTCCTTTCCAGGAGAGTCGGAAAGAAGGAGAAGAAGGCGGAGAACGGACCTTGTGTCCGCACTACCGACTTCGTAGTTGTCGGTGTGATCCTGATACTTCGTTTGAGTCCTACCTTGGGTTTCCTCCACCCCGTCTTCCCACCGTCCTCGCGCCTGTAGACTCCTCCGACCTCGAAGTACTGCCGGTCCGTGACGGGTGGAGGTCGGGGGAACCTGCGACCCGTTTAGAGACAAGACGAAACAAATTCGATGGTCGTACAAATAATCGACGGATCGCCAAGGAACACCGTAGGGTGAGGTCATGAGAACAGACCTTTTAGGGTACCTGCCTCCTCGGACCACCCGACGTCAGGTACCCCAGCTCTTATCAGTCTGTGCTGACTCGCTGAAGTGAAAGTGAAAAGTGAAAGTACGTAACCTCTTCCTTTACCGNGTCAGGTACCCCAGCTCTTATCAGTCTGTGCTGACTCGCTGAAGTGAAAGTGAAAAGTGAAAGTACGTGACCTCTTCCTTTACCGTCGGGTGAGGTCACAAGAACGGACCTCTTAGGGTTCCTGCCCCCTCGGACCACCCGACGGCAGATACCCCAGCGTGTCTCAGCTTGTGCTGACTTGACTGAATCGTCGTCGTCGTCGCCAAGGAACATCTATGCCGAAACACCTTAGAAGGAAGACAAGAGCGAAAGGTCTGTGAGGTTTTTGATTAGAAGTAAAGAAGTAGTTTCCAATACAGGTGTCCTCGGCCCGGTCCTCCAGTCTCGATCTTAAGAGGTGACAGACATGTCGTCAGACAAGCATGGTGTCTCGGGGGAACAATTTCTCAAAGAAACCTGTAACTAGTCGGGTGTGGAAAAGGTTTGAAAGGTGGGATGCAGGCAGGACTCCGGTACCCGCGGGTTAGTTTAAGGAGAAGGGTCTTGTCGATGACTCGATTTGTGGAGTAACCAAAGACGGAGGTGGTTACTGTACACTCATAATTTCCCCTAAAGGACGCCCCGAGACCCTTCCGTTTTGGTGTGGACCTCTAGGGACTCGGGGCCGGTCAGTCCGGCGAAGAAGAGAAGATTCCACTGGCGAGGTACCCCGTCCACCCGCGTCGTCACCCGAGTCACCACGGGGGGATTAGGTATGGGTGTGGAAGTGAGGCTTGGACGTTTATCCCGGAATAAACCTCTCTCTCCAAGACGTCTACATTCAGTAGACTCCTAAAATCCTACTCCCCGAGTAGGGGCTAATAGAAGCACGTGGGGTGTAGGTTGGTGTCCCTGCTCCCCCGTCGGGGCCCTTCTGCGTCCTCTCCGCTACACTCACCCTCTGTCCTCCGGGCCTCGGGGTCGTCGGTCGTCTCCGTCGTCCGTGGGAGGAGGTCTCGGCGGCTCCCCTCGCTCCGGGACCCGACGGACCTAGAGCCCGAGGGTCGAGGTCTCGGGCTCTCCTACCGAAGGACGACGAGAGTCGGGAAGAGTTGGTGGGAGGGGGACGGCACCCCACAAACGACACCGGCGTCCTGTGGTCGTGGGCGAAGAGTGGAGGGGGGGTGGTGTCATACAAGTCAAGTCAGCGAGTCAGCACAGACTGGGAAACGCTGGAGTCCTGATGCCGTACGGTCCGGAGGGACAGGTAGTGGTTGAGGACCTCAAATGAGTTTGAGTACACGTAGCTCAGCCACTACGGTAGGTTGGTAGTGTAGGAGACAGTAGGGGAAGAGGAGGCCGCGAGTTAGAAAGGGTATTAGTCCCAGAAAAGGTCACTCAGTCAAGAAGTGTAGTCCACCACTTTCATAACTTCAAACTCGAATCAGTAGTCAGGAAGGTGACTTATAAGTCCTGACTAAAGGAAATCCTACCTGACCAATCTAGAGGAACGTCAGGTTCCCTGAGAGTTCTCAGAAGAGGTTGTGGTGTCAAGTTTTCGTAGTTAAGAAGTCACGAGTCGATACAAGTCCCGGAGGGTTCACGGTCCGGGACCAAGGTTGTGTATGACGGGGGGACGAGGGGTGGACCCTCGACGTGCGAATGGGTCCGACACGGGGTCTCTGTTCTCCCCTGTCCGTCAGGGGTCCGTCTCCAGGCCTGGGGGCTCCGTCCTCCGATGTCCGGTCCTGCTGGGGCCCGACACCTGAGGATCGACTCACGAGTCGAGGGGGATGGATGGAGGGGGTCGAGGCAGGGGGTCTGCTGGAGGTCTCGGTGCAGGGACCCACCGGTAGGCTACACAAAAGGGGTTTGTGTCCGCGGGAGCTCCGAACAAAGACGTCGAGTAATAAAAAGAGTACTTTTCATTAGTCAGACTTTGGGGTAAGGGGAAGGTCTCTACGTCCAGACCGCCCGTCACGCAAGCGAGCGGACTGGGGTGCGGGTCCGACGTGCACCTAGAAACTTTTCCAGCGTACAGGCATTGACCCTTCGTTAGGACTCCCGTCTTTCGTCGTAAGACTATAAAAGGACCTCGCGTCTGTGCCTGTCATGGCCCCTTCCGGTCGTTTCGGTGAAGTGCGCCCCGACGACCCTCAGTTGAGTCTCCCTGGAGTCTCTGGACTGGCCACCCGTGCGACGGGCGGCGGGTCGAGCACCTACCTCCTCGGACCTTCGGAGCCGGTACGACCGAGCCACGCCGGACTCGGCGACAGCGCTAGCCTCGAGGGCGCTGCCCCTGGAGCTCCGGCGATGTCTGCCAGGCCCTCCAGGGTCGTCCGGGCCAGAGGCTTAAGGGGCCTCTGTGTCTGTGTCCCGACCCCAGTGGCGCAGGTCCCTCGCCCCGACATTCTGGGGTGCACGACGGCGACGAAGGTCTGTGTGTCACGGCGGTGAACACTCTGCCTCCCGAGCCGCACCCACCCGTCTGCGTCGGGGCGTCCGGGGGACGTGGGGGTTTCAGGGCCGGTCGGCCCGCCTCCGGCCCGGACGTCTACCCGTCGCTCCGCAGGGGGCGCACTCCAGAGAGACTCGAACTCGTGACTCCGGGACAAAAGGCGTCTAACAAAAAAAAAAAAGAACTAATTTTTGACTAAAAGACGGCGCGAGAGTCTTAACGAAAAATAACGGAAACCTCCTTATCTTCCTCTCCTTATTTTTTTAGATGACATTTATTAGAAGGAGCCCTTCCTCTGAACTTCTCTTCTTTTGGATTAAACAGACTAAAGAAAAAAAACATTTTATTCGCGTGTGAATTACTTTCGTCAAATACGACGCGCATATAGTGGAAATACAAGACTCCTTTTTGCACCTCTTTGGAACCAAAATTTGGCAGGGACCCTGGTCGTGTCGTCCCTTCGTTCGGTCGTGAAGGTCCCTGGGGGCCCTGGGGACGTGTGGTCCGTGTCGACGGGGGTGTGGACCACTGGTTTTTGCGTCCACTACGCGACTCGGCAGGCGCCCCCTTCCCGTGCCGTCAGGCGACGTCGGAACGGATCTCTTGGGCACCCATCTCCTCGGACCAGTAGACGTCAGGCACCCCAGTGCTTCTCAACCTGGGCTGGCTTGCTGATTTATATTATTATTAGCACCCGACACACCGCGGAAGAGCTCAGCCTTGACCTCTCAGACGGGGCATTGAGTCTAGGAGCCTAATCTCGTTCACTCTCGGGGCAAATGAGACTTAGGGAAATGAGTCTGACTGCCCCTCACGGCAGAGGTCCGGGGCGAGTCTACCCGATCGACTTTGTCCTCCAACGATTTGTCCTCCACGTCGTCTATCTCCGTCGGGTCCCACACGCCCCGTTGCGGTCGAGGGGTCTCCTCTGGGGTCCCGTCCGTCTCGGGAACGACAGACTCCCGTCGTCGACTCGACCCGAGTCCCCCGCCTGACAGAGGCGACCCTCGGGACTATGGGTGTCTGTCCTGTACCTACTCCTTCGACACCCGTCCTCTCTTCCCGGACGTCGGCGTCCCGGGGGTCGCGGTGCGGCGCGTGGGTCGCCGATGCGTGTCGACGTGTGAGACCGGAGTGCTACGGAGGGGTCTGCCGTGAGTCCCTGGGGCCCTGCCCACGCGTCCCAGACGGGGTGGTCTCTCCCCGTCTCTCCCCGGGGCACACGGAGTAGGCAGAGGCTCCAGTAGCCAGGGTGGTCGGGTCGGGGGGGGGGGGTCTACGCTACCCTGTTCCGGTGGGTCTGTCTCCCTGCGTCCCCGGAAGAGGGTGGCACCGACGACTCGGAACCTCTCGACGTCCGCGGTTACCCGGATCCTTGACCGACCAACCCCCGCCCCCCCCCTCCCCGCCCTTCCCTGACGGACCGGTCTGGGTCGTCCTTCGGTCCTCTCCGGCGTCGTGGGTAGAGGTGGGGGCTCTCCTCCCTCCGGAGCCCAGGACTCCGACGGTTGACCCCTTGACCCCAGCCACGTCGGTAAGGCTGTCGCTCGCTTGTAGCTGACAGGGCCCAGTCCGTACTCGCACTCCTGCTGTCTGGTCCGCCCACCCGACACGGGTGCCGGGGCGGGGGTCGGAACGTCTCTGCGGCGGGGCGGGGGTCGGGGGCGGGGCGGGTGTCGCGACGTCTCTGAGGCGGGTCGCAGGGCGGGTGTGGGCGGTTCAGCCTTCCCGTTGGTGGAGGAACGGGACCCGGGGGTCGTCGTGCCCGGGCGCACAGGACGTCCGCGGTGACTTGGTTCCGGAGAAACCCGCTCGCCAGTCACGTCGCCAGTGTCGCAGTCTCAGCCCCTGTGCCGGAGACCTTTTCCGAAGGCCGTCGACCTGCTGGGCCCAGTCACCAGCCAAAGGTGGACATCGAAACCCCGAGTGAATGGGGAACCCTCTTGTCTTCTCTCCGCACCTCGCCCTTTCGGTCTCGGCCCCACCCCTTGTCTCTTCCCCCACGACTCTCGGGTCCCGGGTCCCACGACGGCAGATGGGGGGTGGACCGCTGTCGTGTCGTCTCCTGGCGCGGGTCTGGGTCCTGAGGGGCCTCCTGCGACGGCGGGTGGGGACGCGAGGTCGGAGACACCGGCCACTGAGTCCGGGTCCCTTGTTGAGGAGGCAGGCGTCTCTCTCCTCGCACAGGCGGGGTGCGGACCGACCAGGGTCTGCGAGGGTCAGAGACGGTCCGACGAGCAGCCCAAGACTTCAGGTCGAGGTGCCGGTCAAGGGCCCCAGTGGTAGGAGGAGGAATGTGTCTCGATGACCGATGGACCAATAGGAAGGACGAGAGGACTCCCCTGACCACTAGTCTTCCGGTCGTAGATTCCGCTCCTTGTTTCGTTGAGAGTCTTGTGTTAGAGTGAGAATGATCAATTAACATTCACTTCATTCCACTGGAGAAGAGACGACGGAACTCAATCCCCTCGCGGTCCCTGGTGGTCTTCGAGAAGAGGTACACCCCAACCTCCCAATCAACCAATTCCCCTAGGTTTCACACGTTTCGACGTGTGAGTCTTCCTTTGTCAGAGTCCCTGTCAGAGCTCCCTCTGACAGAGTCCCCTGTCTTCAGTCCCGAGACGACGGACACTCGTAGTCTGGTGTCCGACCAGTGGGTGTCCCCGGACCAGCGGGTGCCCCCTGACCAGTGGGTACCACCTGACCAGTGAGAGTCCCCTGACCAGTGTGAACCCCTGACCAACAACCAGTGGGTGCCCCTGACCAGTGAGAGTCCTCTGACCAGTGTGAACCCCTGACCAACAACCAGCGGGTGCCACCTGACCAGTGGGTGCCCCCTGACCAGTGAGAGTCGCCCTCCAACACCCGGAGTACCCGGGATGAGAGGACGGAGGGGTCCCGGGAAGGGGTGGGGTCCGACCGGCACTACAGACGAGTAAGGTCTGTGAAGGGCTGCACTGGTGCAGGTCGTCTGTCTGTCCGGGACGAAAGATAGAGGAAGACAGTCGTTCTCGGGACTCGCCTGGAGGGAGGGGAATCACCGGTCGTGCACAGGCGAGTGCGACCATCGGCCTTCGAAGACGGCACCGGGGGTCTCCGGGAGGGAGGTCCGACGTGCAGGGGAGCTCCACACCCGACCTGCGCACCGTGTATCGCGAGAAGCCGTGCAGGCTCCAGTCCGTCCGACAGGCCCGTTGTCTAGTGATTCCGTCGCGAACCGGTCAGTTTCCCGTCCCCGGGCCCTAACTGGGACCCTCGGCTCCTGTGACGGGGGACCCCTTCCTGACCGCGGACGGGTCCACTCCCAATCCCTTGACCCTCCTCGGGGCCCTTCGTGCGAGGACTTAGCACGGACGGAGCCTGGTAGCAGACTCGCGACTGGAGAGGAGACGTTTGGTCGCCGTAGAGGTCGGTCGTGACTGGCACGGGGCACCCCAAGCCACTCGGACCCGGGACCCCCGTTACCACGCAACTGGCACGGGACACCTCAAGTCACTCGGACCCGGGACCCTACCCCACCTCACTGTAGCGAAGGACCGTTTGTCCCTCCGACAAACAGAGGACGGACCGGGGCCGTCTCGGCACTAAGTTGCGTAACAACCACTGCTACTCGACACTAGTCAGAAACGGTGCTTTGTGGTGTCAAGGACAATAACCGACCTAGGAGGACTTCGGAGCCTTTACACCGTTACCTAATTTGACACCTTGCACCAGCTCACTGAACCCAAGAAAAAGAGAGTCGAACGACCGTCTGTGATGACTTCTTATAAAAAGGTTACTTCGCGAATACTTTTTGTAAAGACTCCTGGTATTTTAGTTAACTCGAATCCTCTCTTTCGATAACAAGGTCCTTTGAAACGATCTTTGAGCCTTATTTCCCTCCGTTCGTTATTCGTCTCCTTCCTCTGTCGTTCGGTCGTTTCCTGAGAAAGCCGTGGCACAGGCCCGGACGACGCACCAGTATGTGTGCGCACACAGCCCTTCCAATAAGTGCACACGACCCACCAATATGTGCACTCCCAGTCCTTCCCGGTCGTAGTGTAGGGTTGGTCGAAAGGAGACATTAGTTTACCAGTAAAGTCTACTTTATAATTTGTTCACAGTTTTCGGGGCCTCAGTACGTTGTACTCCCCCAGGGGCTCAAAGTCTTTTCAATTCAGTTCCCGTTCCGAGTAAGAAACGGAGGGAGAGGGAGCTCGGAGACCCGACTCCCAGCGGAACTGACGCGGGTAAGGCCCCACGAGTAAAGGAACAACCTTTCGACGACAGTGGTGTCTGTAGGAACTCCCAATAGACCCTTCGTACCGGGATCCCCTGGTTCTGTCCCTTGGGACCTTAGGTTCTCCTTCTGGACCGAACCCGTCGGACGAGATTCGACGAGACGGGAGGGCGTGGGCTCCTGTGTCGTCGGGGAGAACTGCCCAAAGGTCAATCCCCTAGACCCCAAGGTTGTCCTTTTCCCAAAAGCTTAGGGACAAGAGTGTCGACAAGCGGAACCACGGCGAGGACCCCCTGGCTCTGGGGGCGTGGAGGCGAAGGTAGGGGGCGGGGCGTGTGCGACGTCTCTCGCAGGTCCCGGCGTAGCGAACCTGCTTTTGGGCGTGGCAGGAACGTGACCCCGCCACTCTTGTCTCGAGTTGGTCGGAGAGAACCCACCACCGTTGCTTCTAAGCAAAACTCTTTCTCTTCGTCCAAAAGAGGTATCGATGGTGTCTTCCATAGGGCATTATATTTCGCCCCAAAGGAAAATACCTAGTTGTGTCATAAGGTCTCGAGTGGAGTCAAGTCAGCGAGTCAGCACAGGCTGAGAAACCCTGGGGTACCTGACGGCGTGCGGTCCGAAGGGATAGGTTGTGGTTGAGGGTCTCAAACGAGTTTGAGTACAGGTAAACATCTACCATTACCTGTAGCCTTCACAGGGGAAATACCATTGTCACTCTGAGAGCCCCTCCGACGTGAGGGCGCACCGTCGACCTACAAGGACGCACCGGGGGCACGGGGGCCCTTCGACTGCCCCGGTGAGCCCCGGACGAAGTGGGACGCCGGTCGACGTCGGGGCAGGGGGTGGAATTTGGACCACTGTGCCAGGACCCGCCACGGGTTCCTCGTCGCGAACAGACGGCTTCGTCGGTTCTGAGGTCGTCCTCGGCTACGGGGACCCTGTCCTCCGTGTTCTGTTCGGGTCTTGACCGACGACGCGGGCTTTCGTCCCTCGGGAGGTGGTAGCGACGGGGCCCTCCTGCGAAGGCACCGGTTTTGGTCCGTCAAAGTCGGGACTATTTCCACCGCGGGCACCATTTCTCGGGCGGACGGTTGTGGCCTCTGTAATCTGTCCGCCCGAGCTAGGGACCCAGCCCTTCTAGGGGACCTCCTCCTTTACCGTTGGGCGAGGTCAGAAGAAAGGGCCCCTTAGGGTACCTGTCTCCGCGGACCGCCCGACGTCAGGTACCCCAGCGTCTCTCAGCCTGTGCTGACGTCGTCGAATCGTGGGATCGTGGTCTCTATGACTTTATCAATGTCTATGTTCCGGAACTTACTCGAAGTTTCGGTTGCCCGACCCCTGTCACCCAGTCTGACCGGTACTCACTCCGAACCTCACTCAAATGTATTTTTGCCCAGCTACTTGTCGACCCAGAAGACAGGTCAGACACTAGGATAAATAGAAACATTGGTGAACCTCAACCGGTATTGTCCGCCAAAATTTCACACCTCGACCCTGATCCGCCTGAGTCGCGGAGGCGCCAGGGCGGACGTACAAGGTGCAGCAAAGTTTCCTACCCGGTTCGCCTGACGGGACGGGTGGTGCCCAGAGACGACAGAAGGACCTTCACCCCGTCCGCATCGGCCGGTGTAGGTGGGACTCCCAGACCCCACCCCCGTGACGACCTCGCGGGGGACGTGAGTCCCCGTCCTAAGGACGCCGGGGCACCCCGTCCTTACCCACACCGAACCGTACCGAGGTAGGCTCCCGTCCGCCACTCGGGTCCGGTAGCTCCGCCGACGTGTTCGGACGAGGGGTCGGAGACTGGGAGTCTCCGAGGCGGCCGGCGACTGTTCTCCGGGGGTACTCCAGTCAGGTGGTAGTTGGTCTCCGGTCTGTCCTCTCCCGCGGGAACTGTTCCCTCCGTAGCGTCCACTCCCGACTCTGAGCTCGGGGGACGTCGGCCTCACGACCTTACGGAGACGTCTGTCGGTCGGTGGTCCTCGACGGGTCGGTGTCGTCGCGCCGTGCGCCGGCCGTGGTCCTAGTGGCGCCTCGGACACCAAACCCGCCCCCCACCCCTACTACCCTCCGTGGATTGTTTCGACACGGGAGCCAGTCTCCGTCCTGCCGTTGTCGTCCGGACCTCTCGTGTAGTCACGGCTTGTGCGCGTCGCCCTTCTGCGCTAGGGCCCCGTCACTCCGCCCTTCTACCCATAACTAAAGGACAACGCGTGTCCGAACGTCGTCGGCGCCGGGAATCTCTCTGCGACGGGGCGGTAGGTCGTCCCGCGGACGGCGTGGCAGCCCTGAGTGCGAACTCGGCGGAACGGTCCTCAGCGGCCTTCGGGACCTTTGGCACTAACCCGACCTGTGTCTGCCAAACAAAGACCCCAAGGACACTTTCGTGGGGGAGGGAGGACGTATTAGGTGGACGATAGGAGTCCCGCAAACCGACACGACTTTCACCCGCACGGGTAGAGGAGGCACTCGAGGAGACCCGGCCCCTTCGACGTTCGTGACGGCGACGACGGCTCGGCGGAGTCAGCACAGACTGGGACACGCTGGGGTATCCGCCGTCGGGTGGTCCGAGGGGGCAGGGACCCTGAGAGGTCCGTTCTCGTGACCTCACCCGACGGTAAAGGAAGAGGTTACGTACTTTCACCTTTCACTTTCACTTCAGCAAGTCAGCACAGGTTGAGCATCGTTGGGGTACCTGACGTCGGGTGGTCCGAGGAGGCAGACACCCTAAAAGGTCCGTTCGTGTCTCAGCCGATTTTACATTGTTGATTGTCCACCTATCTTCCAAAGAGTCTCGAGTCTTAGAAAGTCTGGTGATCCGGGTTGTAGGTCAGGTCTTTTTGTTTTTTTTTTTTTGGAAATTCTTGATTTCCTTTAGGGGTTTAGGTCCCTATGTGGTGTTTTAGGATGACGTCCCGCGTCCCTTGATATAAGTTATAGGGTACTATTTGGTAGTGCGTTTCTTGTGTCTTTTCTTGCGTATATATACATCTTGACTCAGTGAAACGACACGTCGTCTTTCATTGTGTTGTAACATTTAGTTGACCTGAAGTTTATTCATTTTGATCCCCTTTTTTTCTTTTGCTTTCGGTCACTGGAAAAGGGGCACTGGCACTTCTGGTCCCTTGGCTTTTCCTGTTCGGAGGAGACGGTCAGCCACTGGGTGCGACTACCAGTCTCTCCGGACCGTAAACACAGTTGTCGCAGGCAAGAAAAATAAGTGTATTCACGAACCGGCTCTGTCTCGAAGTACTGGGTACAGGTGACTCGGCCACTACGGTAGGTTGGGAGAGTAGGAGGCAGCAGGGGAAGAGGAGGGCGGAAGTTAGAAAGGGTCGTAGTTCCAGAAAGGGTTACTCAGTCGAGAAGCGCAGTCCACCGGTTTCGTCAGGGAGGTTACTTATAAGTCCTCACTAAAAGGACTTATATTCCTGACTAAAGGAAATGCTCACTGACCAACCTAGAGGAACGTCAGGTTCCCTGAGAGTTCTCAGAAAAGGTTGTGGTGTCAAGTTTTGATAGTCAAGAAACCACGAGTCGAAAGAGATATCAGGTTGAGAGTGTAGGTATGTACTGGTGACCTTTTTGGTATCGAAACTGACATACTTGAAAATGGACGTTTCATACAGAGAAAAATTTATATGACAGGTCCAACCAGTATCGAAAAGAAGGTTCCTCTTCACAGACAATTAAAGTACCGCCGTCTGTGGTAGACGTCACTGAGACCTCGGGGGTTTTATTTCAGGCAGGGACAACGGAAACAGAGGGGTGGATAAACGGTACTTCACTACACTGGCCTACGGTACTAGAAGTAAAAATCTTACAACTCCAAAAAAAGTAAAAGAAGTAGAATAAAAAGAAAAAAAATTAAAATGAAATAAAATGAAATGTTATGACATAACCAAAACGCTATGTAGTTGCACTTAGGCGGCGCCCACATCGAGAGGAGGAAGTGAAAGTTCTCCGAGAAATCGAGGAGAAGTGAAAGACGGTATTCCCACCACAGGAGACGTATAGACTCCTATAACTATAAAGAGGGCCGTCAGAACTAAGGTCGAACACGAAGGAGGTCGGGTCGCAAAGGGTACTACAGGAGACGTACATTCACTTTGTTCGTCCCACTGTTGTACGGCGGGACTGCGTGAGGACAGCGTCAAACCTTGGTCAGGTGACCGAGGACAGGCCCGTGGTTCTCGGTCCTAATAGCGGTCCTCCAACCTCCTCCCAGCCCCAGACCCTGAGGTTCTCGACAGCTTTCCAGGGGGCTCCGGGAGGTCCCTACACCTGTGCCGAGTCTGCAGGAGGGAATGAGTCGGGGAGGGGTTGTTCCGTGGGTGCCCACCCTGTCCGTGGGTGCCAGGACCCTGGTCCTGGGGCCCGTCTTGCCGGGGTAAGTCTCGGGGACGTCGAACAGTGTTCTGCAATCCGTCGGACCTTACGTTGCGGAGACCACTGACGTAGAGACTACGAGAGGACCACTACCTAGCAGGACGTCCGTCCTAGACCCGTCGCTCTTTGCCCTGCCGACTCGACACGGGTAGTCGGTCCTTCCCCTCACGGGCCGGTACCTGCGACGCGGTCGGACTCAGTGAGACGCGTCTCCCGGCCGGACTCCGACCCTTGCCGGGAAGCGGGGTCCGGAGGTCGGTGCGTCCGAGGTCTCTTCGGAGTCTTCGGCTCCGGACACAGGTGCCTCGGGTAAAGTGCGCACTACCTTCACCCCGGGGCGGACACCGACGACGTGACGGGCGTCTCGCCCTGACTTCCCGTCCTACAGACCTCTCCTGCATCGGTCGGAGGGACCGGTCCCGTTCGGCCCTCCCTGCTGTCCCTGCGCCGAGGGTAGTCTCTTCTCAGCCGTCGCTGGGCGGAGAGGGGCGTGGCGCTGTGCGTGTGGGAGGTCTGCCCGGTTTCCGGGTCTGCACTTGTGGCCCTAGTATTTGCACTTCTTCCGACTGCCCTTTGTCCTGGCATTGTGCACTTTTGGACCTTTTACTTATTGCCCGTTCCTCTCTACACTGGCACCCCCTTGTCTTATGAGGACAGCCTGCTTTCCGTTCTCCGTTACAGCTTATAGTGGTCGCAATTCGTTCACGAACAACTTGTAACATATTTCTAATTTATATATTTCGTTTGCAATAAATTATCAAGATAAGTGATTATGCAAAAATTCTATTGTTTTCGATACCAAAAAGGTCATCAGTACATACGAATACTCTCAACCTGGTATTTCTTCCGACTCGTGACTTCTTGACTCCGAAAACTTGACACCACAACCAGAAGTTCTCTTCTGAGAACTCTCAGGGAACCTGACGTTCCTCTAGTTTGGTCAAGTAGGATTTCCTTTAGTCAGGACTTATAAGTAATCTTCCTGACTACGACTTCGACTTCGATGTTATGAAACCGGTGGACTACGCTTCTCGGCTGAGTAACCTTTTTCTGGGACTACGACCCTTTCTAACTTCCGTCCTTCTCTTCCACACTGTCTCCTACTCTACCAACCTACCGTAGTGACTGAGTTATCGGTGCTTGTAATCGTTTGAGACCCTCTATCATCCCCAGCCTCCTCGGACCGCACGATATATATTAGGTACTCCAGTGTGTCGCGCCAGTAGACGACAAGTCTACTCGTTGACTCGATGCTCTATTTCTTATAAGAATATGGGGAATGTGATGTTCCTTTTCATGAAACCGAAGGCCCCCTAGTTGGAACTTAAAGACGAGAAACACATAAACTCGTCGACCAAATTTTACGACAAAGGAGTGACAAGAAGATATTCGTTGAGTCCCGACGGTCTTGTCAGGAGACAGGGGCCAGGACCGCAGGGTCATTGCTCACCAGTCGCGACTCTGTCCAAGAGGGGCCCAAGGTGGGGTCTGGAGGTAGGGCCCTCGAGGGCAACCAGACCTACGAACCGTCGGGCTCCGTCTCCGGGGGCCGGCACCTTAGGTCCGGTCTGTCGGGTGGAGGGCCACCCTCCGGTCTTCCCGACCCTTACAAGGGGTCGTTTTCGGAAAGATTCAATTCTTTGAAAATACTTTTGTGGACTAAAAAGGACTGATACTTTCACTCCTGCCCCAGTCACTAAAATTAAAACAGAAAATTTCCGTAGCATGCATAACCACCGAGTCTCCCATTTCGTAGACGGGTGTCACGCCCTCTGGGCCCAACTTAGGGACTAACCCTTCTAGGAGACCTCTTCCTTTACCGTTGGGTGAGGTCATAAGAATAGCCCTTTTGGGGTACCTCCCTCCTCGGACCACCCGATGTCAGGTACCCCAGTGTTTCTCAGCCCGTGCTGACCCGCTGAAGTGAAAGTGAATTTCCGTAGAGGGGAAATTCCACTACGAAGACGAAAGAGACTTCATTTTTAATATTATACATTCATGTATTATTATACGTTAATGGTAAAGTATTAATATAGAATGTTAACATCATGTTAGTGTATTATATGTTAATATGCTATTGTAATAATTAGACTGAACGTTTTGTCACCCACACAGGTATCTGTCCTGCCCGACACGACGACCACGTTTGTCGGGGTCGCTCGGTCACCGACCTCTGCCGTCACCTGACCCCGAGGGCGCCGGGCAGGTCGTCCCGCGCACACGTCCTCGGAGCGGAGACTCGCCGACGGCAGTGGCGCGCACGCACCGAGGGTCGAAGACGTGACGACACTGTGTCCAGGGGACAGGAATATAGAGCACCGGTCTCCGTCAGTGTCCCAGTGAGGACTGGGTCCCGCCGACCCTGCACGGTAGGGTGGGACACCCGTCGGTGGTTGAGCCGTCCGTCACGACGGGTGATGGTGAGGGGAGGCGTCTCGTGCCACGGGTGTTCTACCGGTTCTACCTCGTCAGTCTCCCGGTCTCTGTGCGTTGTTTCGACACGGACACCAGGTGAGGACGGGCCTGATCGCAGCGGCGTCGGAGTCTCGCTCGCTCCGCTCTCTCGGGCGGTGGAGAGTCGACACAGCAGTCCTCAGACGCGACCCTGGTAGACCCTCCCGGTCACCTTGGGTGTCTGCGGGGCTTCGGGGGTTGCCTCGGGGACCTAGGCTTCACGACGGCCCGACCTCCTCTCCCTGCCTTCCCCGTGTCTCACTCCGGTCAGGGACCCGGGGTCTCTACGCAGCCGGGGGGCCCCTGGTCGTGGCTGGTTCGGTCGTCTCGGACTTCGGTGCGTTACTGTATCCCCGCCACTGGCCGGTGCCCCTTCCTCCCAGGGTGAGCTCCCTATGTGACTCCGGTCCTTCCCGGGCAGCCCCGTGGGGGCGCAGGGGGTTTGGGTGCTCCGCGGGGAGAGTCGACCTTTGTCCCACTGGCGCCTGCCTTCATTTCTGCTCCGGCCGTCCCGCCCGGGACCGGGTCTCACCGACGTAAGACCTCGTCCCCGTACACCTGTGTCTCGGGCTCTGTGTGCACTCCTCTGACGAGACCCCGGCGCCGGTGTCCCAGGGCCTCGTCCCGGTCGGGCGTCGTCCTGCGTGCGGGCCGATCCGGGGTCTGGCGGTGGAGACCTCGGCACTCTCTCCGAGCGAGTGTCCCAGGGTCTGGGGCGCAGGGAGGGGCCTCGTCGGGACTCGGGTGTGTCTCAGCCCAGACTCGCCTTCCACCGGGTGCACACTGGGTCGCAGGACCGGTGTAGGAGAGACCTCACAGACCCAGGCCCCGTCCTTCTCGCGGAGTACGAGTGAAAGTTTGTCTTTTACTTTCCCAACGATTTGCATATTCATTAAAATTGACTCAGCAACTAGACCTATGAAAATTTCATTTTGTCATTCATAAAGACGCCGGGAAACTTCAACCGGGGCCGAGGAGCGGAGGGAGTCCAGTAAAATGTCGGTAATTCTTACACAAGGAAAATAGACCCCGGAAGTTAATTAACCTAAAGTTTTTTATGAGACTTTACCTAAAAAAAGTATATTTTTGGTCGATTCAGGACCTCCTGCGAGGACCTACTAATTGACGGCAGCATTAACTTTCGGCCGCCGATGTGACCAGTGGAGGCCCCTCGGTGGCCGATGTGACCCCAGACTGCCCCCTAGACGTCCCGAGGGGCCTACGCCACCCCTGCCCCCTGGTGGAAGCCGTGCTGAGGGCTCAGTGGGGTCCTGCCCCTGTGCACTCCCCACGTCCGCGGGGAGGTGACGTATGAACGACTCGCTTCTCGTGGGACCCCCGGACCCCACGTCGGAGGGTGTTCGGCGGCTGGGGGCTTGGGGAGACGTTCCCTCTCCTCTCCTCCCGCTGTGGGCCCGTCGTCCGCCTCCGGTGCCGCGTCACCGGGAGGGACGTGGGTGAGGCGCAGACGACTGGACACGTGTCCGGTGATCCATGGTCGGCGGAGGAGGGACTCGTTCATAAGACACGTCTCTGACGTCCTCTCGCCAGGCCCCATGACCCCTCCCCCGCGTCGAGAAGAAGGTAGGCCCCTCGTGTGAGGAAGCGGCCCGTTTGCGGTCCGCCTGCGGGTCCCTCCGAGGACCCACTTCCCAGAGTGGGGCGTGACAACCCCCTCCAGGGGCTGTGCTTATGATCGAGTGGGTGATCCCAATCCAAAGGTGCAGAAGGGTGGGACGAGAGAAAGGAGAAAAGATACACTTCCCGAAGTCTTGTTATAAGTTCAAGGTCCCGTTACCACTCGTGACAAAGAGAGGAGACTCTAAATGTTATTGCAGGAGAGGAAACCTGCAGGCAAGCCCCGATCCCGTATCCGCTAAGTTCCAACCCGGGCCTCTTGTACAATGTAAATTCGTGTGGTTGATGTCTACGCCACACCCAATTGTCGGAAGTGAAGAGTATCCTCTTTAGAGGGGCTTTAGACGGTTGCGTGGAGTTGCAGTGTCTGTGTGCACGAGACTTTTGTTCGTCATTCGTTTTGTGTGCACGGCCGGAGACACGGCTGGAAAGGAAGGGTGGACTCTCCCTCCCTCCACTCTGCGTCCCTGCGGCGAAGTCCGGGCGGGCCGCGGAGCTCCAGGGGGTCCGTCCCGGGTCCGGCGTCGAGGGACGCGGATTAGGCCTGCGGTACGACGAGACTTTGGTCCTTTGGGAGAGTTTGACACGACCTTCGGCAAGCCTCGACCCTCGACTTGAAGTTTCCCCTCTTTCCTTCGGTCTTTCCAAGGGGACGTCGGGGGCCTCGGTCTCCCTTTATCCGAGGGGTCTCCTGTGAAACGTTTCTACTTCCTCAGACGAACGACGTCGGGACCCTGGGCCCAGGGTGATGTGTCGAGTCAGTCCGGTCCCTCATACTGACTCCGGACCGCGGAAGGTTCTTGTCGTCGTAGGGACCCTGTCGGCCCGGGCGCCCAGAGAGGTTTCGACAGGAGTGAGTCCGCGTCAGGGAAGTCGTAGGACAGCCCCGGCCCACTCTCGGAGAACAGGAAGGGCGCAGGAGTCCCTCGTCCCCCGGCACCTGCGGGCCTGGGGACCCGTTATCGTTCGTACGCCCGTCACACCCTCGACCGGAGCAGTCGCGGTCGAGCCCGAGAGTTGGGGGTTTACGGAGACGTTCAGTGTCGTTCCGAGTCCGCTCCCCCTCCTATGTCCGTCCGGTTCGGGACCCCGTGTCTCTGAAGACGAAGTCTAACGTGAGGCTGAGACGGTTGTCCCTTTGTTTTCTCCCCAACTTTCCACGAAGGACCCCTCGGTCCTGACTGGTCCCCCACCGTGTCGCCGTCCGTCGAGCACGGTCCGGCCCCACCACCCCCTCCCCTTGCCGTCGGGAGGGTTCCTCGGGTCCGACGACGAGTGAAAGGTCTTCCTGGTGAGGTTACGGCTTCTCTTTGGAACGGTCGGTCCCGACAAAGCAGTAAAGGAGTCTCGGTCCTCCCGGACCGTCACACCGTCCTCCCGACCCCGTCGAGGGACGGGCTCGAGTCCCCGATCCCCTGTCTCCCACCGGTGCCTGCGAAGGCCGGGAGCCAGTCCCCGGTCTCGGTCCAGGCCCGACTGTCGTAGGTCTACTGCCAGAGACCCACTCAGGTCCCTCCCCTTCGGGAGCGAGGGTTCCTTCCAGAGGGTCACCGCGGTGGGGGTCTGTGGACCTCACCAGTCCCGATGTCTCTGGGACGTCCTTGCCTCGGAGGCCCGACGGACCCAAGGGACTGCGTCACCACACAACAACGATTTCTCCCTCCGGGACCACTTACACTTAACTCAAATAGTGGGTTAGTTCCAGCATTTGTGTTCGGACGGAACGAGTAGAAGTCGATACTTTTCTTAGAATCAGGTCCATTCGAGAGGGAGAGCCCCTCCACCGCGGGACAGAACAACCGGGGCCCCGTGTCGGGTCTCGTAGCTCGTGTCGTCCTCCCTCCCCTGTTTTTTGTCTCGACTCGACGTCCGTCTGGGGTCGGGAGGGGTCCCACGTTGAGCGACGGGGGGTAGAGGAAGGGTGACCTGTGGGGGAGGGTCTTGTGAAGGTAGTCGGGTCCCGTCTTCCTGTCCCTACACGGACGTTCCTCCGTCGGACCTCCTCCGGGCCGGAGGACAATGTCTCGTCCGGGTCTCCGGTCTCGACCAGGGAAGGGGGGTGTCTTCGGTGACCTTCGCGTTCCCGGTCCTTCGACCCCGCCCCCCTGTCCGTGACCGGGGGAGGAGAGGGTCTCCTTCGGGGTGGCCAGGTGGAACTGTTGCGGTCTGTGTTTCAGCGGGGTCGGGCCTCGTGGTGGGAGGTGGTCACTTCGGACCGTTTGTGAGAGCCGGAAAGGTGGACGACGTCTCTTCCCCACCCGACCGTCGTTCATTGAAAAAAGTCCGTAAGAGGTTCAGTCGTTCGGAGTTGGCAGTGACTGCCCGGTCCTTAGTGTCGTCTTTGTTCAAGTCCCAAGAGACTTCAACTTCACTGTTCCTAGACCCTCCCGTGGCCCCGTCCCCGAAGTCCCATCCGACCCCCTCCCAGTCCCCAGTCGCTTCGGTCCCGGACCGGGTGGTGTGGCCGGATGGGAGGGTCGGCGTCCCCGTCTTCGGCGTCTGACAGGTACACCTTTGCACGGGCGTCCGGTCTCCGGGTCCGGTCGTCCCGAGGTCTTCCGGACTATTTCGGGAGGACCGTCCTCCGGACCAGGACCCGTCCAGTGTCCAAGTGATCAGGGGTTCGTCCGGGACAGCGGACCTGTGTGGGTCTAGGTGGACGGGTTCCGGGGACGGGTGTTGTTCCGAGAGCGGGTCGGGTCCCGGGCGACGGGACTCGCAGTCTAGGCCACCCCGGATCGCCCCTATGTCCCCCTTTCACCCGAGGGGTCCCACTTACCCGTCGCAACCCCCTCCCCGCTCTCTCTGTCCGGGGACTCGGTCCTGGGGTCGGGGGAGGTTCCTCGTGACCCGGAAGTCGTGGGCCCGGGAGGCGACCCATGATTCCGGTTCTGTCCCGACCCCTCACTCCTGACCGCTCTCTCCCCGACTCGCCTCGCCCCTCTGGGACCCCAGGACAGGGCCTCGTCGAGGCCTCCGGGGTTCTCCGTTTCGGCCCGCGCCCCTCCCGGGAGACTTCCCGGCACCTGGGGCTCCGGCGGAGCTCGCGAACCGGGCTAGCGCCGGGAGGACAAGGCCGGCCTCCCGGGAGAGCTCGGACCCACTGGTCGGGGGGTGGGGCGGCGGCAGCCCGCCGCGGGGAGTGGGGCCGGGGGCGCGGGGCTCGCGGGGCCAGCGGGGCGCGGCCGGCCCGCCTCCCCTTTTCAGCCGCTCGCGCGCCGCGGGCGCCCCCTTTCGCAATTACCCGCCGGCCCACCCTCGGCGCGCGAGCGAGCGGGTGCAGTGCGGCCACGCCCGAGCCGACTGCTGGCGCCGCGGACCCCTGCGGCCGCGCGAGGCGAGCGAGCGGTCCACGAGGCGGACCTTTACAGAGGTAATCAACAGCGGGCGAGGGGCGGCCTCGCGCGCGCGGCTCGCCGGCGCGCCTCGGGAGCGCCCGCCGGCCGTCACCGGGCCGCGGTGGCGTCCATCCGCTCCAGGGGCGCGGGCGGGGGCGGGGCCCCGAGGCTCTGGGGAGGGGGGCCGGCCCCTCCGCCTCCGAGGCGCGCCGGCGGCTCCCCGCGCCCGCCGCCGCCGCCGCCGCCGCTGAGGGGCCACGCAGGGCCCGACGCGCGACGAGAGGCGCCGGGGCCGCGGGCTCGCCGCGCCCGCCCGCGCAGGGGCCGCGTCCATCCCTCACCCGGGCCGGCGCGTTTGAAACGCTGCTAGCGACAACGCGACCCCCGTGTTTCAAACGACGGGCGGCCACCCCAGAGACCTCCGCCGGCGCAGCCGGCGTTCACCTCCCTTTAGCCCCCCGCCCCCGCCGAACCCCGTGGCCCCGGAGCGCCTCGGCCCTCGGACGCGACCCTGCGGGCCGACGGGCGGAAGGGCCGAGCCCGCCGCGGGACCCTCGGTCGCCGCCCCGGCGCCACCCGTTCGCCCTCCCTTGCCCGGCCGCGCGCCCCGCAAAGCGCTCCTTCTGTAGGGCGCGCGGACGGCGAGCGGGCCCGAAGCGCCCTCTGGAGTCTCCTACCCGACGCTTTCTCGCTGTGCGGTCCGAGCCCCAAGCGCTCACCCCGAAGCCCTGTGGATCTTGGGGGCTCGGGGTGTGGGGCGGGCCACAGGCGCTCGTCGCCCGCCGTGCGTGCGGGGGTCCTGACCCGGTCCGCGGACTCTCTCCTTCCGGGACGGGACCCGACGCGCGGGGGCGGGGTCGGAGGACCGAGCCCAGTTGAAGAGACCCGACCTCGTCCGGGGGGTGGTGGCGCGGCACGGGCGCGCTGAGAGCCCCGTCCCCTCGCCTCCGGAGTCCCCTGCTGAGACCCCTGGCCAGTCTGGAGCCCCCGAGTTGACCAGAGTCCCCGCTTCGGGACGGCTCTTGTCTCCCCCCCCAGTCCTGGGCCGGAGAGAGAGGTCCTGGGCGGGACCAAGGCTGCCCGCTGTCGTAGGGACCCGTTGTTCCTCGCGGCTCCTGGAGATCCTAACCCCCGATTAGCAGGAGTCCCGGCGCGTGGGCCGAGGGAACCTTAAGTCGTCCGGGCACCCCCGTAGACTGGTTTTAGCTCCGCGACGGAACAGGCACCCCTTCGCGAACCAAAGGCCGTCAAGGACGGGCGCCCGCATAAATCTTGGCCCCCAGGGAGCTCCTTCACCCGAGTCCTTCGGCTCAGATACGTCCGTGCAAATCGAACTACCACGGACTTTAAGACTGTGATCCAGACAGGGCGAGAGTCTCTCTCTAGGCCCCTGAGTCGAGTTCGGACCCGGAAAATCCTTTCGTGTGCCCTCTCAATAAGGACGGAATTGATCCCCTGTTTCTACCGGGTCTTTCGTGGCCCAAGGCCGTCTGCCTAGAACTGTCTCCGTGTCCAACCGTCGACACACAGCCCCACACGGGCGCTCCTCTCTACCAGACCCATTGGACCGGAGGTCCCTCGAATCGTCCCCGACACACCCGCCGGGCGTTCCGGCCCTCTGAGGAGGGCGTCGGGGTTCGAAGGGGTTTGACCCCCCGTCCGCCGGGGAGTGCGCCGGTCAGACCGGACCCGGTCGCGGCTCCGGGCCCCAGTCTCCGGATCGTTTCGCGGGGCCCGCTCACCCCAAAGTCCCGGCCCCTTTCTTCTGCCGGCCGCTCTGGGCCCTCCCGCCCTGACGCTCACAGACAGGCGCGAGTCCGACCTTTCCTTCTGTCCTCTTGATCGCCGCTCCCAGTTCTGTCGGGGGACTTTGGGGAGGGGGGCTCGGCGCGCCGGCCGACGCGGGGGGCGCGCGGCTCCCACACGCCGAGACGAGACTTCTACTTACCACGGACAAGTCCCGCGGCAAAGGGCCCTCGGCGCCGGCTCAGAGACCCCTCCTTTACCCGCGCCGGACGTGCGCCGCTCGCCACCGGGGCTCCGCGACCGGCGACCCTGGACGCGCCACCGAAGGAGGAGCCGCCGACTTGCGAAGGTCAGCGGCCCGCTGCCCCCCCGGGCGGGTGCCCTTACCCCGCTCCTTTCCCACGGCTTACGGAAGGAGGTCACTTCTGCCGGCGAGGGACTCGGGAGCCGGTGGGGACGAGCCTGCGGGAGGGGAGGGGTAGTGGGCCCCTCTCACTCAACAAACATTTGTTATTTATTACCTTTCATCCTCCTACAAAGGATTTTCGGAGCCGGCGCGTCCTTTTGCCCCTCCTCCCCCCTCCTCCCGTCTCACCCCCTCCCCTCCGCGGCGCCGCGTCCTCCCTCTCGCTACCTCTCTAAGTAAAGACGGCTCTTTCGGGCCACCGATCAGGGAATAATAAATGTCCTTCCACTATAATCGTTAAGTCCACTCTTTCTTTCTTTGCGCCGGTGGTACTTTAGTTATGTCTTAAGTTTTTGTTAATAATTACAGTAAACTGAGCACAAGAAATATATAGAGAAGGCCGATGTCTGCGATTTGACAGACTTATTAAACGTACCTCGCCGATAAGTAATAAAGGCTCCTAAAAGAAACCGCCCGGCGAGCCTGCACCGGCCGACGCCAGGTCGCGCTAGCCTCTTGAGCATGAAAAGCAGACATTTAATTTCGTTAATGCGTCGTCTATAATATCCTACGCATGACACCAGAGGTCTCTCAGTAGTTAGTGGAACTTGGTTCGACAGTCTCGCCCGTCTAAAGCAAAGACCCTCCGTCCAAACGTCGACCCCTCTCCCGCTCTTGCAGTAGTAATTAATCTCTCACTGGGACCCCGCTAAGTGTCCAGACTTGGGTCCCTAGCAAGGGTCGTTCAGACGTGTCGCGGCGGCGCTTGCCGAGGGAGGGCCGCCGGCGCCCTCCGGACCGGACCGCCCTCGACGTCCCCGCTCGGGCCCGGGGCGACCCACCGACGCGGCTTCCGTCCGGCCCCAAGGCCCACCGGGCCCGCAGGGGACGGCGGACCCGCGGCCTGAGCGCGTTCCAGGGTCCGGCCCCTAACCGACCCCTTCGCGACCCCACACGGGCGCTGGCGAGGAACGCGGGGCCCGTCTCTTCCCGGGGGGCCGGTCCGCGGGGTGCGGGGGAGGGGTCACGGATCCGGGCTTCCACCGGCGTTCCTCGCTCGCGTCGCGCTCCCCGGGGCCTCGGCTCAGCCCTTCGGACGAGGAGCCTCGCGCGGCCCGACAGACCGTCAGGGGTGAAGTCGGCGCTCCCCGTCCCCTGTCGGCCCCCTCCCGCCGGGCGCCCCGCCCGCCCCCGCTCGTTTCCCTCCCGGCCACGCGGCTCGCCCTTGCCTGACCTGCTCCTCCCCGACCGAGGGGGCCACGGGCCGCCGGCCGTCACCGTTTGGGAGATCGGGTGGCTCGGGGCCCCGCCGCCCGAGGCCCCTCCCGGCTCCGGGTGCGTGAGTCCCGTGAGACTGGGGGTCTACGCCTGCCGCGCGGAACCGGCGAGCTCAAAACCTTGACGCCGGGCGACACCCCAAGCTTGACGACCCTCCGAAGCGGGTCAGGGGCAATTTGTTATCAGCGACGCGCGGCGGGAGACGGCGGCGCGCGGCCGGGCGCCTCGACGGGCGGACGGGCGGAAGGTGGACCTCCCCGCGCGCCCCGGCTCCGGCCGTCCGACGCGGTCGCGGCCCGATTAAAATTGACAACTAATGCAGAGGGCGCTTCGGAGTGAGCGTGTGGGGAGCAGGCAGAGTAAACATTAACTCTGATTACTAATGTCACCCCGCCCTTCCTCGTCGACGAGTAATTAATTAAAGATTAATTTTCAGGAAGGCAGGAGCCACTGATTCCTCTTTGAGGCACGCAGCCCCGCTACAACTGACGAGGAGCCTCCTTTAAGTAAACAAGGCCGGCACGCGGGAGGCGGGGCCCGCCGCGCCGGCGGACAGGGGCGGGGCGGGCCGGCCCGGTCCCGGCTCACTGGGGGCGCAGACGCCGGCCCGGCCCGACGCGCCGCACCCCGACTGCAGTCTCGGAGGCGGCGAATTTCGGCGCGTGGCGACTGAACTGCCTAAGCGTGCTGAGTGAAAAAAAAGGGAAAAAACGTTTTATACATAAACACAGCGGCGACGCTCCGGCCAGCCAGGGTGACAGGGGAGGTCCGAGGCCTGACACTTCGACTCTCCTAGCGGCGCCGAGTGAAAGGAGAGGTGAATCTTTTCAAATGGTTCGAACACCGACGTAATTGGCCGAGAAGACGAAGCGGGAGGGTCACAGATCTTCGGGCGCCGGGGGCTCGTCACCGGTGCGGTGCGGCCGGGGGAGCGAGTCCTGGGACGGCCGGGGCGGGCGGCCGGGGCCCGGGCGGTACAGGATGGGCGTCAAACCCATGGGGATGAGGAGCCGTGGGGTCCATTCCCCCGGGGCGATCTGGTCGGTGGGCGACAGTGGAGGGTCGCTCGCCCCGGACCCGGTGCGTGGGGAGCGCTGGGTGGGACCCCGCCCGTCTCCGGCCTCCTTGTGGCTGCCCGACCCGGGGGTAAAGGGCGAAAACAAACAGGGGGTGGGAGAGGGCCCGAGGTTCCGACACGGGGCCCCTTCGACCCCTGGGTCCTCTCTCCACCGTGGGCTCCCGCACGCGCGACTCCGGAACCTTCGGGGGTCCCCTCCCACACTTGTAAGGCCGGTCCTCTGCGACCCGGGGTGCACAGACCTCCTCTGGGCCACGCGAACGCAGCACCTTTCCCTGCGCGTCTGGGCACACCTGCCACCGTCGCGGCGGCTTCTGTGCCTCACGCGCGGGGGCCCCGACACGCACCCCACCTGCGGACCTCAGGCCCCCCCGGGGGAAGGAGTGGGGAGAGAGGGGATCAAGGACTACTGGTGGTTGAGGGACTCGCGCACGACGCTCAGGCCGCCGGCGAGCGACCGGCTGAGGCCCGGTCGACGGAGCCGGGGTCGCGGGCAGATGACGGGCCACATGCTCTCGGCCGACGACCGGTGGCGCGCGGTGCTCGAGTTGAGCCGGCGCCGCGACCCGCAGATGCCCCCGGGGATGCCGCCGAGCGTCCCGATGCCGTTGATGCACTGGATGCCGAGGCTTCGCAGGCGGAAGACGAGCGACCATTCGCCTCCCCACGGAGCGTTCGGAAGAGTGACGGTGCGAGCGGAGCTGGCAGGATAGACGGTTTGAGTGAAAGGGGTTTGAGACCTCCGCTCCCCGCTCAGGGGACGCCGGGCCCGCGGGGTGGGACGGGATTGGGCTCGAAGGTTCGGACCAGGAAGCCTCGCGTGGTCGGGGTCCCGGCCCCCGAAGACCGCCCACCCCGGAGCATGACTTACACGCATAACAAAACAGACGAGAGATAACTCAACCCTAGTCTAGGCACCAAGACGGCGCCGAGCGAGCCCGGACAGGGGGTGGGCCGGGGGATGGGGGGAAGAGGAGTGACCCGAGGAGGGGTAAAGGTGGGCGGGAAGCGGGACGCGGGGCGGGTCGGGGAGGCGGAGGCGGCAGCGGGTCAGCGAGGGCGGGGGTCGGGGAAGGGGAGAGAGTAAGGGACTGTGGGGTAGAGACGAGGAGGAGTAAGGTGTAGAACCCCGAGGAAGCGACGGACCCGGGCTTCCCGTCGGACCCTGGCCCGGTCCGCCGACCCCTACCCCCGCCCTACCGCCGACGGGTCCCCGGAAGCCCTTCGGGCGGCCTCGGTCGCAAGGGTCCCCTCCCCAGCTCGACCCAACGTAGGGCCTTCGACGCTGGGGTCCGAGTGCCCGAGGATGTCTTGTCGAAGCTGAGGTTCCTACGCGGCCCTAGACGCGTACGCCCGGAGCGAGGGCGGCGACGGCGGATGATGGGAATACTCGGCCGCGACCCGGTCATGGGCATACTGTCCACTCCCGGTGGGGCGGTGCCGGGGGAGTTGGGGGGCCTGTGGACTGGGCGCGTCAGGGCGGGGGCGGGGGGAGGTGCAGGGGGGGGGGGCCGGGGCGGAGGGGCGGGGGGCTGAGGGCGCGGTGAGGGGAAGACTTTCAAACCCGCTGACTCGCTCCCCACAAAGGGCCCAGTTCGAGGTCGACTGGGTCCCAACCCGCGTGGGCGGAGGATCGGTCGGGCACAGCGGTGTCGGATTTCCGATTCGACAGAGGGGCGCACCGTGAGTGCAGCAGAAAGGGCTGAGGGTTTCGGGTCTGAACCGGCGGAGGGGGTGGACCTCTCCACGCCGGACTCGCCACGCAGGGCCGGGTCGGGTGGCGGGGATGTCCCCGCGGGAACGCGTGCTCGTCTGGCGTCCGGAAGCACCTCGCTGCCCGTGGACATTGACGTCTGGAGCGTACATCTGGGACGCCCGTGATACAGGGGTGTCCGCGAGACCTGGTAAAGACGGGTGCCCACCACGCAGCAGTCCAAGAAGCTCAGGGACGCTATACCAAAGGACCAAAGTCCTAGTTTCCCCGGGTTATTTCCTGGAACGTCTCTGTACCCACAGACATCCCACTGTCTCTGGACCGACCGGAACGCGGCCCGAAGAGGGGGTGGGCGACCCTGGAGAGACTGAGGTATGTCCAAATTAGTCTACATTTGTGACTTTCCGTCGCGGGTGGACCCATTTTGGGTAAGGTGGTATTTGTGTGTTGGAGGGGGGAGGGGGGCGGTGCTGGCCCTAACTTTCGGTGCTCCCGGACCGGGACCGGCCGGGGGCGGGAGCCACGCCCCGGCGACGGCCGCGGGGTAACGGGTCGAACAGGGGTCCATACCCTCGTACCTGTCGCCGTGCGCCGCGTTCTTGCGGTGCGCGCTCTGGTGGTCGTGCGAGTTCCGGACCGACGTCCTCGTGGCGTTCTTGGGGATGGGGTGGTTCCCGCTCTTCTAGTACGACCGGTAGTAGTGGTTCTACTGGGAGTGCGTCCAGAGGTGGACCAAGCGGTTGCGCGCGGCCGCGGAGTTCTTCCTCTTGTTCTACTGCACCGGAGGCTCCTTGTTCACACGTCTACTCTTCGCCGGGATGTGGCTCCCGCTCCTCCTTCTTCCCCCGCTCCTCCTTCCGGCCCCCGTCGGGGAGTTCTCGTGGTTCCGACTTCCATGGACCCTCCGACCGCTACGCCCCGGACCAGAGTCCCGCCCCGGAGGGACGCGGAAGAGCGCCCACAAGAGTCTGGAGATTTCCGCACCCTATTCCGTTCGGGGACCCGGATTCGACGCTTACCGCACGGGACCGGGGCTCCTTCACTCCGACACACTCGGTCCCCTGGGCTCGTCACTCGACCCTCGAGAGCTTTTTGGTGGGGCAAACCATCCTCCGGCCTTAGTCTAACCAGGGACAAACCCCGTGGTCCTCGGACCTCCTCTACCCTCGATCTCCTTTAAGCGTGCACGAAAAGGAGCGAAGTTTCACCGGGGATTGGTCCGCGACTCTTGGCCCTTCCTCCCATGGCCCAAGCCGCTTGGCGGCGGGGCAGAGGGAAGTGACCGGTGAGAAAGAGAGGGCCGTCTCGGGCAACCGTTTCCGTTCCTGGACCTCGAGTCGCTGGACCTCCTGAAGCTGGGGGACCTCCCTCTTGGGGGTCTCACGCTCGACTTCGGAGGGAAGGTCGGGGACCTGCCGTCGGACCTAGCTTAAGGGTGGCCCGGCCTTCCCGGGTCACGGGGCCCCTTCCTCCGAGGCCCGCGGGAGGCCGACGGGGACCGGAGGCCCCCGCCCCGGCGAGACCTGGTTCTGGACCTCTCCCGGGCCTCGACGGAGGCCTCGCGCCGCCGGCCCGGCCTCGTCGGCCGCCCGTGCCCCTCGCCGGGCGTCCGGACGCTCAGGTTCGACCCGAAGCGAGGGAGACCCCGCAGCCGGCCGGAGCTCCGGTTCGGCGCGTAGACCAGGGACCGTGTGTGTCGGTGGCGCCGGCGGTGGTGGCGGAAGTCGGTCTGACTCAAAGGGAGCACGTACGAGTTCGCGGTTGCCGGGGGGCACCCGGGACGCCGGGGGAGGAGCCGCGGGCGGAGGAGGAACGGGCGCCGGGGCCGGGGGCGGCCACGGGACCTGTCCGTGGTCCTGAGGGGCCATTGGTCAGAGTCTTTGACCCATCTGCCCCAGAAGGTGCTGGGGTAGGAGTCCGTGTCGTGAAACTTGGTCCGGACCCGGTGTCGGTTCTCGCGCGAGGACCTGGCCCCCGGCGACCCGGCGAGCGACCCCCGCCCGCGGTTGCACGACTGGAGCGGGTACCGCGTGGGGAAGGGCGGGCGGCGCGGGGGTCTGCGGGGGTGGCGGCCGCGGCGGTTCCTGGACGACCGGCACGGTTTCCGGCCGCCGTTCGGGAAGACGCGGATTTCCCGTCCCGCGGCCCCGCTCCTCTCTCGGCCTCGAGTCCGGCGTCCGCGCTTGCACCGGATGGGAAAAAATGGCTCACAGGTTTCGCTCCGCTTTCCCGCCGCGTCGAGTCCGGCGGTCGGGAGGGGCCTCCCTCGCAGACTTGAGCCCGAGGGCCCCGGTGCCTGTCCTCAGCCGGCCCGGGAGGGGTTGGCTCCCTGGGCCGGCCTGTCCCGACGAGAGTCTCGTCGTCCCTCTGTGGGACTTCGTATTTCAAATGCAGGTTTTCAAATGTACGCTTCTGCGCAGCAAGCTCCGGGCAAGCACAACGACAGGGGAGACCCAAACTCCGAACGGCGACAAGGAGCACTTCTGAGGAGTCGGACGACTGGAAGGCTAAAGTAGGAGTCGTGTATGAAAAGTGGTTGTCGTGAAGTGGCTCAAATGTGACAACGTGTGAGAAATGGGCTATTTTAATACAAAAAAAAAAATTACATACAAGTGTGGTCATTAACGGACGAAGTCTCCGACTATATTGTTTTGGTTATTTTGGCTCACTACCACAAACGTAACGTTTTGCTCGGGAACTCTTCGGGCCGCTGAGCCTTCGCACTCTCTTCGACGCGGAGACGGGTAGGGGTTCCCTTCGGCGCCCCGCCGAGTGTCTCGGGTCCCGGCTTTCACTTCGCAACAAGTCTTTTGTCAGTGTGATTTGAGTCCTAAGACATCACAAAGGCTAATCTTCCACTACTCTCTGGGGTTTGAAAAGTAGAGAGGAGGTCACGGTCTGGGGTTTAAGACTCAAAGAAACCGATCTACTCTTTTGGACAACAATTTGAAAGTTTAAGGGACCCTGACACGGGACTATCCCCTCCCCACACGCCGGTGATGACGGACGGGAGTCGGGGCGGACCCGTCTTACTCGAAGGAGGGCGCCGGAACCCCGGAGGCTTGAGGGGGCCCTTCCCCCAGATCCCTCGCTCCGCCCTGCAGTCCTCCGCCCCTACCCTCTGGGCGGGGATACGACAGTCGGAGGCGGGCACCCGTTTCGGACGTCGCGCCCAGCTCTCTCCCTACTCGAATCATCTGCCTTCTGGGCTCCGTCCCGACCTTCCTTCCCTCCACCCCCCTTGCACTCGGAAGGGGCGAAGCGGATCGAGGAACGTCTGGGGGTCGAGACGAGTCTTTGAGCGACCGAGGGAGGGGTTCCACCTGAGACGCCTCAAGGGACGGGGGGAGGGCGCCCGAAGACGGGGAGTAGTGGGGTGGGTCGAGGAGGAGGGGTGCAGCGCGTTCGCGGGGAGCTTCTGTGGTCTCCTCGAGCGTGACCTGAGTCGCGACCGGGAGCGGACGTTCGAGAGACAGATTCCGAGGGGACCCGGAGTGTCGACAGGGTCCACGGGTCTCCTTCCTGCCCGGCGGTCTGTCCTCGGACGCTCCCACCTCGCCGGGCAAGGACGAAGCCATTTCTTTACCATCGGGAACCAGGCATCCGCCTGTCTGCGTCCGGCGTCTCTGCGGTCGACTTCTGCTCTCAACGGGGCGGCTGGACATTCGTCGGAAGCTCTCTGGGTCCTCCGGGCCGGGAAGAAACCCTCCCCGACCCACGGGGCACCCAGGGCCGGTGGACCCTTTCCAGCCCGCCAGCTCCGCGACCTTTCGCCCGGACTACCCCACTCACAGGGTGGTCCCTCTCCCTTGGGCGCTCCCCGTGGGGACTCGCCACCGGGGACGACCGCGCTGGAGCTCGGGGTCCGGGCCTCGCCTCCCGCGCCCGCGCCCGGGACGCGGCGCGGCCGGGGCGCCATTAACCTAACATGGCGGACGCGCGCGACAGTGGCATAACTGAAAGCGAGAGAACCTACTATAATAGGCCTGAGCCTTCGAGCGGCGACTACACAGACAGTTTTCCGACGCCGCCCTCGGGGGCCGGACCGCTCGCTCGTAGTCGGTTCTATTAAACTTCACTTTAAAAGTAAAACTGTCATTTGGGGAGTTAAAGATTTCCGAGGCGCGAGGCTCTCGAGCGACCGTCCCCCTCCGAAACGTCTTTCGGGTGCAGAATCTGACTTTTCCCGTTTTCTTGAGCTTAATCAACATTATCTATTTTCCCGTTTTTATTTCTCAGTTCCCATGAACTGTCATTATCGCTTTCACCTCAGAGTCCCCTCTACGACGCCAGCCCCGACCCCGCGGTCCTTAAAATTACGCGCCGGCGGCACGCGCGGGGGTGGGGCGGAATCTGTTTCGGTCTGTAAAAGTCGATTTTGTTCCAAAGCGTCTACGTCCTCCGAACCGAGCCGTTCTGTCCTCGACGCCTCGGTCTTTGGGGTCCTTGGGGTCCGACCCCGAAGACGCCCCGGGTCCGACACCCGGCGCACGCGTAACCAGGCCGACCCAGGCTGACACCGAGGAAGGGCTCGCCCGGGAGTGCCCTAGGTCGGGTCCGCTGAGGTCGTAAGGGTCGGGCAACGGAGTCCCTGGGGTCCGGGGACTGTAGCGGCCCCGCGTCTCCGGGGCGCACAGGGGCGTCTTGGGGGGTTCACGTCCTCGGGAGTCCAGCACCACTTTGACCGAGTGGCCCTCCCAAATAACCTTTGTCTCTTTGACATACTTTATTTCTGTAGTTCGCCTCTCGGCCCTACGTCGGCGTAGGGTCCCCGCTGACCGGGTTTTCTACGGGGTTTCGACCTCAGCAGTGCATCTGCGTGTGGGCAGTAGAGACCCCACGTGAGACCGTCCCAGTGAGTGGGTGGGAGACCGACTAGAAGTCTCGTCCCAGCCCGATCGCGTCCGCCCCGCCCTTACGTACAAATCCGCGCCCGCGCCGCCCCGCTCCGGCGGCAGGCACCCCGCCCCCCTTCGCGAAGGGAGGCTCCCTCCGGCAGTCTTCCCGCGCCCGGGCTTCGAGAGTCGACGAGTCCGCACCGCTTAAGTTTGTGTGGTTCCTCCCCTGCGATTTAATTGCCGCGAGAAATGTATCTCGGGTTTATTTTGACATTAGTCGCCGCGCAATGAAAAGTAATTCGCTCAGACTGTCGCCGTATGGGTCGGGGCTGTCCCCTTGTCCGACCCCTTTATATGACGGGAGGGCGGCCGGGCGATTCTATTAAGGAATTCGTGGTAATTGTCGAGAATCGGCGCCCTTTACCCGAGGGACTTTTGCAGAGGTTTAGATTTTCGAAATAGCTGGGAGGTCGGCGGTGACTACCGAGTTAAAAAAAAGGAGAGAAGGAAAGGAAAAAAGAAAAAGAAAAAAAAAAAAATTGATTTCCCTCTCTGCAGGTCGTTCCATTACCTCAAACTGTGCTGCGGAAGAATTGATCTCTCTCTCCGTCCCTTCGGTCGGGAATTTACTATAAATTTTCCGTTGGTTAATTCTAAATTTCACCAGCAGAGGACTCTAATACGTTCCTAGAGACGGTGGGGGAAGGGGCCGAGGTCCGGACGCGACGCCCCCGGACCCGCGGGGCGACGGAGAAGGGAGGTAGGGTAGAGAGAGGCGGAGAGAAGAGGCAAAAGCGTAGACAGAGAGAGTGAGGAAGGGTTTCTCTCTTCGAGAAGGCTCCGGGTGTGACAGAGCCGAGTTCCCAAGAACCGAGCGGAGGACGTTTCCCGGGCGAGAGGGCTTCGTCTCCTGTGGTCTAAAACTCCCTTTGACTCCGACGGGTCGGGGGGCGGGTTCCGACGCCCAGTGAGCTCCGTCACTGCATCCCCACAGACGCCGCCGCATCCCCACGTCCCGGCCGGCCAGGCGTCACCTACACGGAGGTTCCGTCCTCTGTTGGGTGTCCTCTTATCTCCCCCGACGGCGTTTCGGGCGCAGGGATGCCGACGGGGCGCGACTCGTGAGTCTCGGGTGGAGGGACTCTCGAATCCCCGAGTCTGGGGCGGGGAGGGAGCGAACCTACTTCGTCCTTTCAGGGGAGGGACCCCCGCCGGAGCACCCTTTCGGCGTTTCGGTCGTTCGTTCGTGGCACTGGAGCGGAGGACTGGAGTCCGAGTCCAGAAAATCCTCCACTCCCCTTTTTTTCTTCTCTCCTCCCCCTCCCTCCCCTCCCCTCCCCNCTCCCCCCTGCCCCCTCCTCCTGCCCCCCTCCCCCTTCCCCTCCCCCTTGCCCCTACCCCCTTCCCTCGTCTCTCCCCTGGTCCCCTCCTCTCTCGATCACCCCTCTCACGGAAGGTTGTACTCGAAAGACTTCTTTGTGAACACCCCTTTCACGGAACACGGTTCTCCTGAGACCGAGACCCACTTCGGACGTCCAAATAGACTTCGGGGTCCTGGTCTGTTGGCGGGGAGGGTCGTGGTTGTCTGTGTGCGCGTGTGTGTGTGTGTGTGTGTGTGGACGAAGAGACAGTCTCCGAGTCGAATGACTTCCGACCCCGTAGTCGGGTGAGTCCTGAGATTCTTCGTCCCGTCCTTTGGGCAGAGGAGTCGGTCCCGAGTCCCTTCCGAGTCGTCCGGGGGTGGGGGTTCAGACTGGTTCAGACTAGTCGTTCCCACCTCTCGGTCGGAGTCCTCGGGGTGGCCCATTCTTGGAAGTACTCGACTCGACTTCGGTATCCCGTCCTTCTGCGGCTTGTGGGTCTCGTTCCCGTTCCGTCTCCTCCCCAAAGGTGCGGCCGGACCTGGGAGTGGACACGGAGTGTCCCGTGGTTCCGGGGCAAGGCCGGCACTAAGACGAAGACGACGTCGCTCACCCGTGGTCTCCGTGACCCTAGGGAGGCGGGGCCCCGGTCGCCTACCGAGCCCCAGTCCCGCCACCCAGCGACTCGGGGTCCCGTCGTCCCCAGGTGTGTTCGGGGAAGAACAGGGACCACGTGGTGGAGGGACCAACTCGACTCGTTCCCGGGGAGGTGGTCGGGTCAAACCCAACGTCCCTTTCCACCTAAACTGTCCCGTCCCGACCCCCCCATCACAGGTCCGGTCCGGGGGCTTCCTCGTCACGGGGAAAATTGGTCCCTGTCCTGTGTTCAACCCACCTCCGACCCCGGCCAAACCCCTTTCGGACCCCCCGCACTCACTAGTCCCCGAGGGAAGATCTGGGGACGACGGGTGGGGACCCCGGGGCTTCGGGGGTCCAACGAGTCCGTCCCGACCACGTCCGACGGGCGAACCTAGACTCTCCGAGGACCGGACCCACGTCTGACCTCCTTTTATGGGTCATTGGGTCGTTTTACCTCCGTCGTCCTCGTTGGTGTCCCGTCACTCCTGGAGGACAGGGAGTCCCGGGGTCGCCCTACGCGGTCCCTTCTCAGGTCACAGCCCCTCTGAGTGTCTATTCGGCCCTCTTAATCCTCGAAAAGACCCCAATCCGTTTGCCCTCCCCCGGACGCGTACGTACGTGTGCGCGAGTGTGCACTCGTGTGTCCGTGTGGGTCCCGTCACCTCCGAGGACGCCGGCGTCCGACCAGTCCGGACACCTCGGACCGCAGTGGGACCTGTGTACGAGGACCCCGGGGTTGGGGCTGAGAGGACGGGTTCTCAACGGTACGTTGGGGGTCTGGGACTGGGCCCAGTGCCCTGGAGTGGGTAGTGTACCCCGACGGTAAGTGCCAGTCTGTCGTCTACCCTGGACTAATCACTCAAACTCTGAATTGGACGTGGTAGTCGACTCCAAGTCTCGTAGTCGGACTCGTCACCGAGGTCGGAACGGCGTCGCGAGCCGCCCAGTCCTCGGAGCAAGTACAACCGGGTCGTCCACCCAGGGACGTAGGGACTGCCACCGAGGACCGCAGGCCCCGGTCGCTGTCTGGGAGGACCCCCGCCCCGCCCAAGACGTGTTCACGTGTATGCGTGACGGGACCCAGGAGCCTCAGGTGAGACCCCCGCCCCCGAGTGGAGGCGGAGACGACGAGACGCCAGAGCTCACCTGCGGGGACAGACAGGTGCAACCACTCTAGGTCGAAGGCCCACAGAGACACTTGCGTCCCAGACGTCCTCGTCCACCTGTGGCTCCTGACCCTCCTGAGGGCTTACATCCCCAGTGGGGCTGGAGGGGCCCACCGCGGTCGCCTTTTCTTGAGCGGGCGGTTCCGTCCCGTGTATGCTCTACACCCGAGGCCGGGACCCGGCTCTAGTCGGGGACGTCTCTCTGTACCGTCGGGAGGGGTCAGGGGACCTCTCAGGGTCCCTGTCTCCTCGGACCACCCGACGTCAGGGGACCTCTCAGGGTCCCTGTCTCCTCGGACCACCCGACGTCAGGTACCCTGACGTCTCAGTCCGTGCCGACTTCGCTGAGCCGTACGAGCGACTGGAAGGGTGAACCGTGAGCCCGGCCAACAGACGTATCAATCTACACCCTCCTGGGGGACCGGTGGCCCCACCCTCCGGACGGGGTCCAGTCGGTCCCCCTCGTTCCCGTACTCGCGGCCGACAGGACGTCTCCTGCCCTGCCCGAACACGGACCGTCCGGACGGGTGCCCCGGGTCCTCTCGTGGGTCGGGACCGTCCGTCCCACGCCGGGTCCCCCGAGGTGGAAGGGGAGACCGGCGTCTCGACCCTACGCCACCGACCTCCCCCGACCCCACACTCCCACGGTGGGTTCCAGTGGTGTCTTCGGTTCACTCGGGTCCTGTGTCTGCCGAGCGGTGGCCGACGTCCCCGACGTCCCCGAGTCGTACCTTTCCCCCGCTCCGGAGGGCAAAAGGTGGAAGAGTCGTCACTGGGTCGTGGGTCGCGGGACGTGACCCCCTGAGGGTCCGACTCGGAGTCCCGTAGTGCCCCGACACAGGGGCCTCGGACCTCGGACGCCACTCGGGTGGTCGAGGTGTAAGGACGCCAGGCGACCCTCTCCTGAGCCGCCGGAGGGCCCTCGACCGGGAAGGAGAATAAAACCGAGGACTTAACGAGACGCGGGTGTCACGGACTCCGTCCCCCCGCCCACCTGTCCCCAATAGACGCTTCGACGTCGAAAGTGGGTAAAGACAACAAGTGGTTGTTCCCCGCCGACGTCCCCGCGGCTCTCCCGACCGTACACACACTGACACACGTCGACAGATGCACACGAAGACCTTTGGTCTCTGGTAAGTGAAATAAGAAGACCAAAGTTCATGTCTTATTCAATAATAGGAACTGTGACTCCCGAAGGGACCCCCGAGTCGACCATCTCTTAGGCGGACGTCACGTCCTCTGGGGCCAAGTTAAGGACCCAGTCCTTCAAGGGGACCTCTTCCCTGTCCGACGGGTGAGGTCAGAAGAACCTGAAGAGACCCCCGAGTCGACCATTTCTTAGACGGACGTTACGCCCTCTGGACCCAAACTAGGGACCCAACTGTTCTAGGGACCTCCTCCCGTACCGTTACGTGAGGTCGTAAGACCGGACCTCTCAGGGTACTGACATATCGGGTACCCCAGCGTTTCTCAGCCTGTGCTGAAAGTGAAGAAAGAGAAAGACCACCGAGTCTACCATTTCTTAGGCGGACAGTTACGTCCTCTGACCCCAAGCTAGGGACCCAGCCCTTCTGGGGGACCTCCTCCCGTACCGTTGGGTGAGGTCACAAGAAGGAACCCCTTAGGGTGTCTGTCTCCTCGGACCACCCGATCTCAGGTACCCCAGTGTCTCTCAGCCTGTGCTGACTCACTGACTGTATTTATGTGTGCCTCTTTTCGTGCACTCCGAGAGAGTAGTGTCACGACGCGACCCTGTAACAAAGACGAAAATAAAACGTGTGAACGGACTGAAGAGTGACTTCGGTCTTTTCTTCACTGGTGTCGCCTCTGCACCTCGGGAGCCCGGGTCTGGACGGTGGTCTTGTCCGGGACCCGGACCCGTCGCGGCTTCTGGTCCTGGTGGGTTCCGGACCCCGTGGGAGCAGTTCCGACGAGACTTTCCCCTGCCCCATTGCACGAGGGACACTTCACTGTCGATGTCAAGCGACGGGTCCTGCGGCGGGAGGGTCCTAAAGCCGAGTCGTCCGTTCACTCCGGTCCCCGACCCCCGGCGGTCTGGACCCGTGACACACGCCGGGTGCCAGTGTGGTGAGTCCCGGTGCCTCGGGGTCGGACACACGTTCCGGCTCGTCAACAGTGGAACGGGTCGTGCGTCCCGGGTCGACCCCATAGTCCGGAGAAGGCCCGGCAACCCCAAAATCTTGTCTGTCCAGGAACAGTCTGGTTCCGAAACAGGTTCGGTTGCCCGTCCTGATACAATGTAGACCTCCCAGAAGGCACACGTGCTGGGACCCCTCCGTCCCCTTCCTCTCTCGTCGGAGTGCGACCCCCTTGGGTTCGGGGACGGGACGGGGTCGGACGTGCCCCGTGGTGGCAAACGTGGGTGGTCGGGGTCTTCCCAGGTCCACTCGTACGAGGACTCTCCCACCCTTTCGTCTTTCCTCCGGACCTAAAGGTCTTCCCTCACCACCGCCCTCCGTCCCCCCTCTCCGTCCTCCGACCCTGTGGGATGTTCAGTCCCGACCCGGTGGCTCCCCTCCAGACGTCGCATCCTGACTGCCCCCTGGGGGTCCTCCAGGGCGGAAGCACCTTCGTGCGAGACATGGATTATTGGTAGGTCCCGGAGGAGACCCCTGTCTTCAGGGCCATCGAAGGACTAGACTACTTCCCGCGGGAGGGCGGCACCCTTTGCCTCGGGACCGCCAACCAAAAGCGAGTTCCATTGTTTCATTAGCAACCGATAGCCGGCGCCAGTAGCCGTCGGACCATGGACGCGCCCCACTAGACTACCGGGCGCCCGACACACGAGAGGTCTCGTACCCCTGACCTACGACCCCCGGGGGTCCGGGGCGTAAGGGGCAGGCCTAGAGCATTCCCGGACCTCGCAGACGTGGTGGGCTTGCTTCGGGAATAGTGTTCATCGTCTTTCCAGTGTTAAGGACCTTTGGTCTCTGTTTCCGACCCGGGCGGTGTCCCGTCACTCCAGGGCGCGTCGACTTGACCCGGGGCGCTGGAGACTGTACTTTCCGTACCGCAACCCTCCCCGGCCCTCCCGTCTTCTGGCGTCCTGCCCCGACCCGGGGGGTGTGAGGTTCACAAAGAGGGGGGAGGGACACCTGGGGGAGGAAGGGTTTTCCAGGACACGGAGAATAGTGGACGGCTCTGACCCTTTGGACCTTCGGCGGAGTTTGGGGCCCTTGCGGGTCCCAGGCCCCGTGCGAACTGGGCCATCCCTGCCGGCACGTGTGTCTCTCTGGACACTCGGGTACCAGTGACCCCTTGTACGGGCTACCCCGGCGCTCCCGTGGTCCGACCCGACCGTCCGTGTGTCACCGTCAAGTCCCGCACAAAGGCTCCCACCGACGGACTGCGACGTAGGACCTGCGGACCGTAGTCAAGCTCTCGGACTCTCGACGAGGTCCAACACTGGTCGGCTACCTTGGCACCCGCCCCACCTCCGACCGCACTTTACTGCAGTCTCGTGACCGGCCGTTCCTGGGGTCCCGACTCCCTCGGTCTTTGCGGCGTCGTCCCTCAATGGTACGTCAAGTGGCAGACCGGTCTCTTCCAGGAAGGCGTTACACAGTCCTCGGTGCCTGTCACTGTCGGGGAGGAGGGTCTGAGATGGTGCGACGAGGGACGTCCGGCGGAGTCGGCCCGGGGTGGGGTGCCCCCGCCCAGGGTCTCCCCAGTCCTAGCCCGGCGAGAACCGGTGTTCTTTGCCCCGACTACACCCTGAGCCCACCCATCGTTCGGACGGGGTTGGGTAGATCGGGTGTCTCTAGGAACTGCTGTGGTCACTTAGAGCCGCAAGGATCCTGAGTTTGTGGGTGGTTGAGTTTAGAAGGAGTTGAAAATATTACTTTCCCTGTCACGGTCTTGGCGTTTAGATGGGGGTCGGAAGGGCTCTCCCTGGGACACCCCCGACAAGGTCCCTCCTGTGTAGGTCCGGAGGACTCCTGAAGATCTGTCAACCGACCACTTTTCACTTTACTTTTTCTTCACTTTTACAATCAGGCAGTCAGCGTAGACTCAGAACCGTGGGGACACCTGACATCGGGTGGTCCGGGGAGACGGTCACCCAGAGACGTCCGTTCTCACGACCTCACCCGTAAGGGAAGACGCCCCCGGAAGGGCTGGGTCCCCAATTTGGGTGTGGAGGACGTAACGTCTCCCCAAGAAATGGTAGACTCGGTGGTCCTGTCTACCAGTCTTGACTGTGACTAAGGGTCCTTGGGTCCTGTGTGCCCCCGTCACCCCCTGCAACCTGACCCGTCACGTCCCCACCACCCTCCGTCATCCGAGAGCACTCGTGTCGCTGCGGGACGGAGGAGTAAGCGACGGGGGTTGGGAAAGGCTGTCGAGTGGTCGAGACGGTTCCTGTCTGCCGGGGTTCCGTGGGACGTGACCAGTCTGACGGCACACTGGGACGCGTGTGCTGGAGGGCCTATACGAAGACACAACCTTCTTGATGGGAATTTGACGGGGGGCCGGGGCGGGTGCAGGGAAGGGTAACGACCGGCTCCCCGTCCAAGTCGCCACTGCGTGCAGGTCGTCCTTACAGGTCGGGACCCGTGGCCGGTAAGGAGGGTAGAGCCTACCAGTGACGTCTGCGGAGACGACTCTTGGTCCTCCTGTACCCCCGCAGATTAGCCTATTTTTAGTGTACACTACGGGAGGGACCCTCGTCTTAGACCCGTCTCAAAAGGTCGACGAAGAATACGCGTAGAAACGTTAATGAAGAGAGATCGCCAGTTGTTGTGACTGGGGTCTTTCCGTCGTCCCACCCCCCGGAGGATCCTGGACGGGCGGACAGACCGGTACGGTGGGAGAGACGGGAGGGGTCCACCCCCGACCCTCGCTCCGGGTCACGTAGGGAGACCCGAGGAGTTTGGGTCAGTCGCCCGTCTGGGTCACTGGCGGAGGGGGCATCGTTCGGGGAGAGGGTGGCAGGTCACAGTCCTCCTCGGGGTGTCCTGGCGCAGAGGAGGACACCCTTAGGGCGTCGCAGACGGACTGAGACTGGAAGTGGTGTCTGGGACGTTCCCGGGTCGTCGGACCGGCGCACCCGCACGCCACCCCGGTCGGTACGCCCGAGAGGTCCTGTGGTTCCACCGGGTCTAGCAGGGGCGGCACAACCTCGGGAACCACCACGAAGACTGAATGAAAGAACTCGTCGACCACACCAAAACCCCGAAGCCGGTCCTGCCCGATGCACTTCTGCACTACGGGTCCCACCCCTACGGTCCGTCCCAGGCACCTCCGACAGAAGGACGGGAGTCCCCCTGGCACCCGGGTCCCGTGGCGACCCCCTCCCGAGGACGTCGACTGGGGGCGAACAGGGTGTGGTCCCTTTGCAGGTCTCAGTGTGAACCAGCGAACCCAACGGAGATCCAGAGGTCCTCCGAGACTGACGTCGTACAGAAGTCCCCGCACCCGACCGGACGGGGTCTGACAGAAGGGTTCCTAGACACGTCGGTCGGTTCCGGAGGTAGGTGGTGGGGACCCTAGGGGCCCGGTGGAGGAAGAGCCCGCGGGACGTGGAGGAGGGACGGAGGCGTGGAGCCACTACCACGACGAGACTCCTGGGAGCAGGTACTGTGGAACGTCTGTCCCCGAGGGGTGGATGTGGGGGCGAGGGACGTGCATCTGCCTGGGGCGGGTGACGGGGGACGTGTGACTCCCTGGGCCGGGAGGGTCGTCACGGGGGTGGGGTGGGACCCGCGAGATCGAGACTCGACGGGAGAGACGGCGGGCCCCGACGAGACCTGTGTCGACAGGTCAGGCCTACGGACTTCCGTCTCTGCCGAGCGTCAGACAGGAACCCAATCCTGGGAGTGTCTGTCCGGCCCAGCCCCGTCCCTCCCCAGTCCTCCTCTTTGACCCGTCTTCCCTTCCCGGTCGCCCACGGACAGCTACAGGTGGGTCCCAGAAGGTCGACCGTCGGACACACTGGGACACCCGACTACGTGGGTCTTGGGGGTCGGGGCGCTCCCGTCTTCTCCCCTTCCTCGGGAAGGGTTCGTATGTAGGTCGGAGGACACTCCCACAGGCGCGGTCGGACCCTCGGGACGGTCCCTCCTTCCTCCTGACTCCCCTCGACCCACGGACGTCTCCCTGTGTCTGCTGAACTCTCCCGCGGGTCCTCCACGGTGGGGTGCAGGGCTCGGGCCGAGGGGTCCGCATCCCGCTCGTAGCAGTGGACGTCGGGCTCCCTCCGCGGACGTCTGTGCCGGGACGGGGGAGTCGGGGGTGGGGGAGGTGTCCGGGATCCCACCCGACCGCTGGGGTTCTGGGGGCATGGTCGAGCTCCCCGTCCCGAGAGGTACGTGGCCGACCTTTGAGTCCGTCCGTCTCCCCGAGGGCAGAGGACTCCCCAGCGCGACGGGGAAGGTCGTCTACCGAGGGGCGACGCCACTCGAGCCCGAAGGGACACCGAGTCGACCACTTCTCAGGCGGCGTCACGACCTCTGGGTCCAAGCTGGGGACCCAACTCGTCTCGGGGACCTCCTCCCTTTCCGATGGGTGAGGTTATGAGGCCGGACCTCTTAGGGCACCTGGCATATCAGGAACTCTAGAGCTTCTCAGCCTGTGTTGACTTGCTGAAAGTGAAGTGAAGAGAGGGTCGTCTACTCGGCTTTGGTCGTGGGATTGGAACCGAGCGGGAGGGTAGGGTGGGTTGGGGTCCACACGTCCGCAGACGACTGGAAGCGACCCTGTCTCTCGGCACCCCCCGCAGACGTGGCGATGTTTAAGTCTGACCTGTCAGGGTCCAGGGTGCGTAGGGTGGGTGCCCCGACTCGAGCCACCTGGCGACCCGGGTCACGACGTCCCGTCAGCCTGGGGCGACCTGGTGCTACCCGTAAGTCCCGTCTACGTGGATGCCTGGGGCGTTACGGTACCGCAGCAGAGGGCCCTCGACCCGGTCCCCCTGCAGTTCCCGTGTCGGCAGGACGTGTCCACGTCACCGGGGTGTCTTTCCTTCTACGTACCGAACGCTGGTCGGCCCCGTCCCGAGTGAGAGTCTCTGAGTCGACCGGGACCCCCGCCCCTGACTTCAGAGGGGGTCGGTAGAAGGTTCCTCAGATCTCGGAAGGAAAGCACACCCTGCCCCAGGACACAAGACAGACAGGGTTCCGGGACCCGAGACAGCAGGACTCGCGGGGGGGTGTGTGTGGTTGTCATGGTGAGACTCCTCCACCGGCCGGTCGGCACGTCCCCCCGGGACCAGACCCACGTTCGGACACTCCTGGCACACCCACTCGGGGAGTCCTGCGGGGGGAGGCTCGCGGGACCATCATCGGGGGAGCCAGGGGGAGTAGGGACGCTGGTCTCAGGAGTCTCGGGACCCGACCCCCTACCCCTGCACCCAGGAGGGTCCGCGGGACGTCTACCGGCCACTGCCTACACCCGTCGTCGGGACGGGCCCTCTACAGAGTGTCTCGGCCTGGAGCGTCGGGGTGAGGAACGAGTGCCGAATAGTCTTAAGGCCGAATTGTTATGTCGAAATCTATTTGTCCCCAGTGTCTCGTCGCTAAGCAGAAAAGAAGGAGGGAAAGATTCGCAGTCTTCGGAAAGTCAGAGTCCCCGACAGAAGTGCTCTCAGCACAAATACAGTCTTCCTTCATTTACACCGGGGGTGTGAGGGTCGAAAAGTAGAGAGGACTCGGAGGGGAGTGGGGTGGCGTCCGGCAGGTGGAATGGTCTCCCAAGACAAAGTTCCGGGTGGGACACAGGTACCGTGAGCCGAGTCTTGGGACAGGAGATTCTTAGACGAGACGGAAGGGAAGGGGCCGGGTCTCCTGCGCGTGCCGGGTTCGTCATAAAGATTAAACTTGAAACAACACATTAATACCACACTTTGTATAATAAAAAGGGAAATAAAAGGGGGAGAGCCAATGCCGTGTAAAATAACGTATTTATTTAATGTGTAGGGCATGAAGTACGGCGTGTCGGACGTGTGGTTAATTTGGACTCCAACTGTGTCGGGTTCGTGTTAATGCACATCAGACGTCTCACTTTACCGGCAAATAAAGGAGACGTGATTATCATGGCAAATCGATGTGCCACCACGACTCAGACCCGTCCCCGGGACGTCCTCGCTAAATGGCCGAGGCTCGCCCTCCGGACCGCCGGGCGCCGGAGTACAGGACCCCCGGCCGCACGGTGTGTGTGCCCTGGGGCCTGGACTGCTTCGACGGGACACCCGGGCTCCCGTTCGAGACGTCCCGACCCACGAGTGCGTCTCCCCTCCGTCGGGGGGTACGAAAGGGGGTCCCCCGTTCGGGTGGGGTGTCGGGGGCTCGTCGAGCGACTCCCCCCGGTGGGCACACAGGACGTCTCCTTCTGCCCGAAGGGAAACGGAGTAGAGTTCTGTAGAGTGTCCACGTCTCTTTCACGAAGAGGAGTCTCGACGAGTTTGGGAGGTACGGATGTGGAAGGGGAGGGTCCTGTGGGAGACCCTGTCGAAGTGCCCTCTGGACTGCACCTCCTTCTCCCCGGAGGTGCCCGAGACTAATTTAGGGTCCGTTTGACCGGTCATAGGGGGTCCCGGCTCCTCAGTCTTGGCGCCTGTGAGTCCGTCACCCTTTCAGGCAGGTTTCCCACCTTGACCTGCGGGGCTCGCGGGAGGGCTCCGGACCTTCTTCCGTTGGACGAAGGGAGTCCGGTCGGACGGGACGTCTCAGTTATCCTGGACTCAGCGGGTGTCGGGTGCGGTCAGTCCAACGGGGGCGTCGGGTGGTTCCCACAGTCGGAAGGAAGCCCCTAGGAGAAGGTCCTCTTCTGTCGAGACATAGAGCCCTGGCGTCGCTCGCAGAGCCCCAGGGTGCCTCCGACGGGAGGACGGACCCTTTGTGGGTGGTGTGAGCCCTGTGTTGGTCTGTGGCGGTCGTGACGCCTCCGGGTGAGAGGAGGTCGACGGGAACTCCTCCCCCGACGGCCAGTGAGTGGAGAGTGCACTGGTCTTAGCGGGTCGTTCCCACAAACCCCCGACTGGGTCCGCCCACCCACTCCAGACCCGTCACGGACGGAGTCCTGTCCGGAAACGCCCGTAGGGACGAGGAACGGGTCCGGTCGTCCTCCGGGGCGGACAAGGGGTCGAGGGGTGGACCTCGGGGGGTCATGTGAGGTGGGCGGTTCCTGGTGGGGCTACGGGTCGGGTCGGGTCCGTGGTGCGGTCGGGAGGTCTGGTGCTCGTCCGTACACAGCCGGTCGGTCGCCAGTGAGACCCGATAGTAGGAGAGGACGCTGAGGACACAGAACCCCTGTCCCGGGAGGCAGGTAACCCCGGAACCCGGACCGTCTTCGACAGGTCTCGACTTAGAGTGAAAGGTCGACCCGGTACCCAGCCTGCGTCTCGGCCGCCGCCGCACCCCAGGCACTGTCGTTACCGGCGCACCCCCGGGTCGGGACCACACCCCTGACGAGGAGGTTCCCGAGTCGGGTGGTCCCCTGGTCGACTGACACCCTCCGCGAGTCCCACGGGTGAGTGGACGTCCCACTCCCTCCGCCTGGTAGGACCTTCCACCTCCGCTCTCGGGTCGCCTTCAGGACGGGGGTTCGGGGGGCGAACGGGCCCCCTCAGCCCTTACTCCTTTGCCTGGGTCCCCGTCAGGAGGACCGGGGAGTCTCTGGTGTCACGTCCCAAGGGTCTTACCTCCTTCCCCGAGGCAACCGGAGTCCCACCCTGTCCCTCTGTCCTGCTCACTCGTGTAGGGGAGACGACACGGTCGCCCGAGCGCACAGGGACCCAGACGGGGCCGGTCCGAGGGCCCGTCGTCCCACCCGGAGTGGAGGACTCGTGGGATGGAAGGTGTACCTCCGTAGTGACACACCACAGTCCCCACCCGCGACACGACCCAAGGTCTGAGCGACTCCCCCACCCGGACTCAGAACCTCTCTTGGATAAGAACTAGTTGAGTTTCCCTTTTATTCGCACGGTCGGGGCGGGGCTCGGACCTCGGTGGGGGGCCTCGAGACACGCCTTTGGTCCCCTTGACTAAAATACAGGACTTGACGGGTCTCCTCCCGTCTCCGCCCCACCCCGACGACACCCGTAGGCAGGACTCTCCTTCAAGCCCCAGGGCCCCGTCCGGACGCTCCTCGGTACAGAGGGTGCCCTTCGGACCCTCCGTCTCCGTCTACGTTCGCCGGCCCCCTTTGAATTTGTGCGTGAACGACTCACTGTCTCCACGGAGGCTCGTCCGTGGTCCGACGTCTCTGGCCGGCCGTTGTGGACCTCTGCCGTGTCGGTGTCCCCGTCGTCTTCTCGTCCCCAGCGGTACCCCTGTCCCGCCCGTGGCACCCCGCCACGCGTCCCCGGAGGTCAGGTCAGGTCAGCGAGTCAGCACAGGCTGGACGCTGGGGTAACTAACGTCGTGCGGTCCGGAGGGACAGGTGGTGATTGAGGGCCTCAAGTGGGTTTGGGTACAGGTAGCTCAGCTACTACGGTAGGTCGGTAGAGCAGGAGACAGCAGGGGAAGAGGAGGACGGGAGTTGGAAAGGGTCGTAGTCCTAGAAAAGTTTACTGAGTTGAGAAGCGTACTCCACCGGTTTCATAACCTCAAAGTCGAAGTTATAGTCAGGAAGGTTACTTGTGGATCCTGACTAGAGGAAATCCTACCTGACCAACCTAGAGGAACGTTCAGGTTCCCTGAGAGTTCTCAGAAGAGGTTGTGGTCTCAGGTCTTCGTAGTTAAGAAGACCTGAAATCCGTCACTGTCGCGAGACACACTACGAAACTCCCCGGAGTGCAGGAATGTGTAAACAGGTCCGGGCACCAAGAACGGACTTCTTAGGGTCCCTGTCCCCTCGGACCACCCGACGTCAGGTACCCCAGCGTGTCTCAGCCTGTGCTGACTTCGTCGAATCGTCGTCGTCGTCGTCTCCTCTTCCGTTACCGTGGGGTGAGGTCATGAGAACGGACTTCTTAGCGTCCCTGTCCCCTAGTACCACCCGACGTCAGGTACCCCAGCGATCCTCAGCCTGTACTGACTCGTTGAAGTGAAACTGAAAAGTGAAAGGACGTAACCTCTTCCTTTACCGTTGGGTGAGGTCGCAAGAACGGACCTCTTAGGGTCCCTGCCCCCTCGGACCACCCGACGGTAGATACCACAGCGTCTCAGCCTGTGCTGACTTCGCTGAATCGTCGTCGTCGTCGTCAGGTTCCGTGTCGTCCTCACCTGCGCCGCACTTGAGACTGAGCCAGCAGCCGAGTAGCCACCACTGCGACCAGGGTCGGGTCCCGACCACTGCGTCGTCTCCCCGCCCCGTCACCCACCCCGAGACGTGAAGGACTAGTAAAATGACCGTTTAGATTTTGAAGAAGTTTTTTATCTCAGATAGTCAAAAAGAAAAAGATTATTTTTCTTTCCTCTTTGTTCCATCGCAGTAGACTACCTTGGGTGTAAGAGCGAGGAGAAGGACATCGCTTCGGGCCATTTTAGTCGAAAGTAATTATAAGCCCTAAAGATCACAGGGTAGTCGCAGTCCCTCTTTGTCCTGACTCGGGTCCACCAGGAGCCAGGTCCGCCCGAGACGCCGGTCGCCCCCAGGCGGACGCGAGGCGTATCCCCACTTGGAGCCCCGGTCCACCTGACAAGGGTCCGAGACTCGACCAAGGAGACTATCTTGAGTGAAAGAGGAAGAAGGAGGACATTGCGTCGGGTAATTTAATAGAAAATAATCTATTACACAGGGGTCGCCGGACTCTTCCGGGTCTCCGTGGACTCGGTCCACGTCTCTCCCTCTCCGGACGTCCGGGCCTGTCCGACGACCCCGTGAGTATAAGGACAGGGACACAGCTCCCGGAAGTGACGACCCAAGTACGGTCCGACCGACCCTCGCTTGCAAGGTCGATGCCCCCGGGTCGGGAGGGAAGAGGTCCCAGCCCCCCGTCGGCCCTCCCGGCCGGGAGTCTTCTCCGCCGCCCCGCGGGTCGTGGAGGTGGGACCCCAGTCGTCTCGGAGACCTTACGCGGTCTACCGACGACTCCCGGCGGGGGCCGCGCCCACGGGGTCGCGCACGGAGGCTCCAGTCCGAGGCGAGGGCTGCGACTGCCGACAGTAGACCGTCGGCGACCGAGAGCAGACGTCGTCCGGCTCCGACGCCCCTCCCGGGGGCTTACGGTGTCACCGTCCCCAGTCTACGCTGTCGCCCTCCACTCCTTTCGACTGGAGCGGCTGTGCAGGCCGGAAGGTCGACAGTGAAGACCGTACAGCCTCCGGCTCCCACTCGCCTGTCTCTGCGTCCAGGTCTGTGTGGCTCGAAGGTCCGCCGAGTCTCGAGGGTCCCGGACGGGGGGCGGGGGGCGGGGCGGGGGTGGTGTAGGCGACCCCTGAGGTCCTTCCGACTCGCGGCCCGGGCGTCTTTCACCCACCACACGTACGTACGTGTGCACACACACACGCGGGCACACACACACACGCGTGCCACCTCGGACGAGAGATTCTTGGCGCACCGCTCAGGGAGACATTTATGGGGTCGGTCGCCCGATCACGCCACCGGCCAGGGCGGGGCGAGTGGCTCCGCCGGACGCCCCCGGAGTCCTTCTTTCTCGGTCCAAGCGTGTCGTCCCTGTGCGTGCACACGTGGCCCGCTTGGCGTCGAGCACGGTGTTTCTCGTGGACCTCGCGGTGCGCGCCTCGTCGGTGTGGACGGCAACGCGCTCCCCGCACAGGACGAGCGGCCCGAGTCGCGGACGCGGGTCACGGGGCCCCCGACGAACCGACCCGAACTTGGAGCACTCAAAGAGACGTGATCCCACGGTGGCGTCGACTTTTCTGTCGCCCCGCCCCTCCCCTCCGCCCCTTCCCCTCTGTAGCGTGACGTCAGACGCGTGTGGGCAGGACGTCCCGGAGACTGGGCCACACCCCCCACACGGGGTCCCGACCGCTCCCGTACAGGAGAGGGACACCCAGGGAGTCGCGGTCCGGGGAGCACTCCGTCCTGTCGAGGCCTCCTTCGACGTCCGGTCCGGTGGGACCTTGAGATCGAACCCGTCGTTCCGGCCCCTCGACACCCAGGACCTCCCCTGCCCCACTGTGTCGTCAGTCGGGTGGCACCCGGGGGGACCTGGGGAGCTCCGTCCCTCCAGACCCCGGAGGAGAGGCTCGTGGAGCGACTCGACGTGTACCGTCTCCCAGAGGTTCGTTGAGTGGGACCCGACGTCCCTACGCGGGGCACGACAGGCCGGACGGACACCAGTAAACAGGGGGAGCTTAACGACCGAGGAGAAGGGGGCCGTGGACCTGAGTCCATAAATTTCCTTGTCCGGGGAGACACTCGTCTTCGAGCTCATTGCCGGGGACCGAGGGACCGGGGGCACCCTTCCGACGGAAGAGTGTGCTGGCCACCGTGCTTCACAGTAGTGCTCCCGAACTCGCCTGAGTCCGACCTAGGCAGGTTCTCAAGTAAGTATCGATCCCACTTCCCCTTCCCCGCCCTCGGGGGGAAGGACCGACTGGGAGCTCAGACGTCGAGCCCAAGTCGCAAGACTACCCCTTCCAGGTCGACTCAGTCAAGAAAAAGACTCAGTGACTCTTTTTGAGACCCAGTACGACAGGTCGGTGTCTGGGGTCTCACCTGGAGGGTTAGGTCTGAGAAGTCTGGGACCCAGGGAGATTGTGGCCACAGGAGGGGCACCCCGGACTCAGTGTCGTCGTAGGTGGCGGTCGGTTTGAGTCGTCCTTTCCCGGAAGGGTTCCCGCGCCGACAGGACTCTCGGTGACCCCCGGGCCGAGTCGGGAGTGTGCCCGGTCCTCGTTTGTGGTCTTTGTACCCTCCCACTCACCTGAGTGGGGGCTGCAGGCTCCTCCTTCGACGGGGGTTCGCAATTCAAACCCCCACCAGAAGTTGACGGGTACACTGGCAGTGTGGACGTACGTCGCCAGCCGAGGAGTAGCCCCTTGTCGGGGGTCTCGGCCGCGGGGGTCTGTGGAGCGTCCCTCGGGGCAGGGGTGTCCGGTCTCGCCGGGTCCGGGCTCGTAAACTGTAGTCACCTTCACTAAGACAGTCAAACTAACAACAAACAACCGGTCAACGATTCGGTATAGGCTGGAAAACGACGTCATGCGGCCCGAAAGGACAGAAAGAGATAGAGGACCTCAGACGAGTTTAAGTGCAGGTAGCTTAACCACTACGGTAGATTGGCAGAGTAGGATACAGAGTGGGACGAAAACGGGAGTCGGAGAGGGTCGTAGTCCCAGAAAAGGTTACTCAGTCAAGAAGTGTAGTCCACCGGTTTCATGACCTCGAAGTCGAAGTCGTAGTCGGGAAGGTTATTTATAAGTCCCAACTAAAGGAAATCCTAACTGACCAAACTAGAGGAACGACAGGTTCCCTGAGAGTTCTCAGAAGAGGTCTTGGTGTCGAGTTTTCGTAGTCAAGAAACCGTGAGTCGGAAGAAATACCAGGTTAAGACTATAGGCATGTACTGATGACCTTTTTGGTATCGAAACTGATTTAGTGGAACTTCAATATACGGTGTATTGAATACTTACTTTCGTTTGTCGGTCCAGCCTTTTCTCTTTAAAGTATACGTTCCTTGCACCCTGTACGGTCTACCTAACTCGACAGGACCCTGTCAATACTTACTCGATCTCGTTACGGTGGTAGAAGAGGTCCTTAGACACCACAATCAGAAAGGACCCGAAGCTTTTGGAGACGGTTCGACACATTCCTCCCGATGGTACCTCGTCTGTCGAGGTGCTCCCCCGTCACGGACGATTACGAACAGGGAACACAAAGGTCTTGCACGATTCTTGGTCGTTACTACCTTGAGACACACCTCGGGGCTCACCCACTATCTGTCCAACAATCAGGGTCTTGGAGGGTCCGAAGAATGTTTCCAATCGTACAGTGGGCCGTCGAGACCCGTGCACGCGGGTGGTGGCACTTAAGTCTTGGTGGTCCCGAGGGTTATCTTAAAGAGTGAGAATTACACTGAAAGTCTTGTGGTGGGGAGTTTGCATTTCACAACGTCGGTGACACCTTTTGCCATACCTCTAAGGAGTTGGTATATTGGCAAACCAGATCGTTAGGGTGAGGTCCCGGATATAGGACTCTTTTGAGATCAAGTTTTTCTATGTGCGGGGGGTCACAAGTGGTATCGTGACAAATGTTATAAGTTCTGCACCTTCGTTTAATTTACAGGTAGTCGTCTCTCTACCTGTTTCTACACCAGATCTTTATGTTTTCCTATAATGAGTCGGTATTGTTCCTTGTTTTATTATCAAAGTTGTAGTACCTACCTGGATGTCTAACAGTGTGACTTGCTTCAGTCTTTCGGTTTATAATATACTATAGTAAATATGTACTTTAGATTTTTAATTATGTTCGCTTGAGTAAATGGTTTGTCTATGGTCGCATGTCTGCATCTCTTACGACAAGACCAACCCCGCCCCCCCTCCCACCCTCAGTCGTCTACGCCTGAGAATATCTGTCCTACCCACTTAAACCGAGGGGACCCCGAGTCTCCATTTATTAGACGGACGTTAAGTCCTCCGGGTCCAAGTCAGGGACTAACCCTTCTGGGGGACCTCTTCCGTTACCGTGGGGTGAGGTCACAAGAACGGACCTTTTAGGGTGTCTGTCTCCTCGGACCACCCGATGTCAGGTACCCTAGCGTTTCTCAGTCTGTGCTGACTCGTTGATTCGGTGTCGACACCTTAGGACACTACTTGGGGTCACCTTTCCTCGTACTTGTTCTGACGAATATACACAAATGGACTTAGTGGAACGACATCCTGGCTTTTCTCGTTGTAACATTTAGTTGACGGCGACGACGACTCAGCGCAGTCAGCACAGGCTGGGACACGCTGGGGTGTCCGCCGTCGGGTGGTCCGAGGGGGCAGGGACCCTAAGAGGTCCGTTCTTGTGACCTCACCCAACGGTAAAGGAAGAGGTTACGTCCTTTCACTTTTCACTTTCACTTCAGCGAGTCAGCACAGGCTGGGAGTCGTTGGGCTACCTGACTGACGTCGGATGGTCTGAGGAGGCAGGTACCCTAAAAGGTCCGTTCTCATGGCCTCACCCCACGGTAACGGAAGAGGACATTTAGTTGATGTTCAGGTGTTTAGATGATGTGCAGATGTTGACAGGCAGATGATATGCAACGGAAAACATAAATTTCCGTTGTGTCTTTGTGGAGAGTCGTCCGGAACTGAGAGGGTCCTTCTGTACGACTAGAAGGGCGAAGACAGACGACTCTGGGTTCTTACTCAGACTCCTTTTCTTTGAGTGTGTCCCCGTGGTCCCCACCCCACACCCTACGCCTGAGTCGTTCCTCCTCGGCCTCGACCGAGGGTTTCTGGGTCGGGAGGTACGTCGAGGACCCCCCGATCAAAAGGTGACCTTAAGTTAAATTTCCGTCCCTAAGGGTCTCTGCTCCCCGTTTTGGTTTCGTGGTAAAAGTCTCGTGTACCGTAACTTCACACACGTCGGGCGTCTCCTGTCTTGGTCTCATAAAGTCCCAATCCAGGGCCTTAGTCGGCCGAGGGCACAGGGGCCCAAGCCAGCAGCAGGCCACTCGCAAACCACACACCGAGAACCCGTGAACGAGAGTAAACAAACGTGGAGGTGGGGGTTGTGTGTAGGTTCATCTCTGGCATCCAAAAGCAAATTTTAGGGAGACCGAGGACCTTATGTCACGATTGAGCCACCAAAGGTATGACGAGGTCCCCAACCAGTTGTGGAGACCAGAGAGTCTCGTCGTCGTTTGTGGAAGGAGTCAAGTGATTCAAGTAGAAAAACTCGTCTCAAATGTCTTACGTTAAATATCCGAATATGAGAAATTTTCATGAAAAAGAGGATTATGGTCCTATAGTCCAAAAAATACTGAAACCAGTCAAAAAACCCGATCTTACCTTAAATATTAGATCTTTTGAGGAGAGATTTTCTAGTACTTAGTGTGGAGAAGGTGGGACTTTTTAATGAAACCGTCGTGTGCATATTCCTTACTCATTACCTTACATGGAGGACTTTATAGTCGTGCCACGGAAAGATTACTTTATTTCGGGTCAATACTAAGGTGACTCATTGGCGTGTAGTGAAAAGAATAATTCCCCATCAACCCTTAAACGGTACGGTGTGGACACATCCAACGACTTATTTTATACTACGTAAAATCCACGAAGTCTGGTAGAACTTAAGAGCTATCCTTCCACAGGAAGGGTGGATGGTGACGTCGGAGATTTGCGATTCGACTCACACCTGCAGGTCCGCACCTTTGGAATGGGTGGTTCTTTTCGTAACGACTCGTGTTTGACATACCTTAGTGGGAGGGTGGGAACTTTCACTAGTGTCCTTCATCTTTCGTTGGTGGCAAAACCCCCTTTCGGACAAGTTCAGAGGAGATGGGCCGTCTACTTAGCCAGTCCGCCGTGAACGTCGCCCTCCCCCGGCACAAACCGCACTCATTCGCCTCCAAGACAGCCTCCGCAAGCCCACGTCGTCCGACAAATGTGTCCCTACCTACGCCTTCGGTGCCAGTGCTCTTTACGGACACAGAAGATCTGCTTCCTCGGCGGGAAGTGGGAAGGTTGTGAGAACGACAAAGGACCTTCTATTCTCTCGTACGCAAATTGTTTTGGGCGCCCCGACCGGTAGGGCCCTACGGTGTGGGACCGGGCGACAGCGGGTGGTCGACCGAGGAGAGGGGGTGTTACCGGGGAGGGCCGGGGAGCGCCGAGGGACCCACTCAGCCGGGCCGGAGGCGAGTCGGCGAGTCGGCACCACGACTGTCTCCAGCACGGGACGCACTGGGTCCCGCGGGACGCGGGGTCTACTGTCGTGAGGGGAGAGTCGGAGAGCCCCCCGCCGTCTATTGGACGGGTCTCCGGAATAGTCCTGGGAAGGACGGGGGACAGGGACTCTTCCCGGTCTCGGGCCTCGCGGGCCGGCTCCTCTCGCCTCTGACGCCCGCTCCTCCCCGACTCGCCGCGGGTGTCGGTCGCCGGAGGTGCCTCGGGGGAGTCGTGCCTCGGGGGAGTGGCGCCTCGGGGCTCCCTGAGGGTCTCGAGCCTCGGGCGCCGTCCGCTCAGGGACCTCTGCCGCGCCCACTGCAGAGGCGTCCCCTCTCCGGCCCCGGACGTCCCGTCTCGCCCCGGGTCGGAGCCCCCGTCCGGACAGGGGACCCGGCGCCAGACGCGGCACCCGGGCCGCCCGCGAGTGGCGGGCCCCCCGCTGCCCCCTCCCCTCCACCCCCTCGCGGAGCCCCCCGAGGAGGGGCGGCAGGGCCGTCAGTCGGGTCCTGGGGAGACGAAGGGCTCAGGACGGACGCTGGGACAGGTGTGCGGCCCCGAGGCAGGAGGTGGGCGAGAGGGGTCAAGGCCCGGTCTTCCCCCGCGTCTTCGACCTCTGCCTCCGGCGTCCCGACGAGGGACCCCCGCAGCTCCCCCGCAGGCGGAGAGGACGCCGGGACGACGGGAGTGCACCGAAGCGGGACGTAGACACAGGTCCAGAGGGGGAGTCTTCTCGGCCAGGGCGACCTAAGTCCGGACTGGGAGTGGGCGGCGTCGGAGCAGAATTCGGCTGGTGCAGGTGGCTCCGGGGTAAGGATTGGGCCCAGTCTCAGCGTCCGAGACCCACCTGGACTGAAACCCCCGGAGAAAGGAGGGGCCCGTCTCGGGGAGTCGAACGGGTTTCGGGACTGACGACGACCGTGGGACCCGAGTCGGACGGAGGAGAGACGTGGAACGTCAGACGTGCGGCAGACGGGGGCAGGGCTCCTTCCCGGCCCCCCCCGTGTGACGCCTGTCGTCGGTACGGGCCGGCGTGAGCCCTCGGGGCGGCCCCGTCGGGGGGTGCGGACCTCGGGCACAACCGGGGCCTCACGGGTAGGGGCGGGTCCGGTCGTACCAGGGACGTCCGTGACCAGGACTGACGGTGTAGGGTGGGTCTACCGTGAGGGGTGTGCACCGGCCGAGAGGGCTCTCCGGACGCAGGGACCGTGCGTCGCCGGAGGGTACCCCTGTGAGTACGTGCGTCCCGAGAGGGCGGAATCACTAAATGAGGTCTCGTGCGTCCGGCCGCCTTGTAGTTCACGGACGACTACGCTGCGAAACCCCGAGGCTCGTTCGGGCAACCGTAGGCCGCCCTCGGCGAGACCCACGTCTCTTTCGTGGTACCTCGTCCTCCGTCGAGGTGCCCTTGGTCGCGGGCCGTGTCCCTCCCCGGCCGGCGCGCAATTGGTTCGTCCTCTGATTGGTCCTGTTGGGAGAACTTGACCTCCGCCTTGTAAAGTCTCATTTTGCGTGCACCGCCGATTTCCAGCCTCTTCTAGTTCAGTCCGCGACTATCAGAAAGGGTAAAAGAATAGCTAGTTATAATGTAAAAAAGCTACGATTTTGCGGTGGCGCCTCAATATCGACTGGAAACACAGTGGGAAGGGGACACTTGTGTTAGCGTTGTCCCTGTGTTTACTGAAATATTCGGTGTCTTAAAAAGACTAGGTTTGGAGGTCTACTCGCTTTTAGAAGTTTTAGAGAGAGCAAACTGTTACTCCTCTTACTCGGAGAGACGATTACTCTGTGTCTGCTACGGTAGCGGAAATCCTTAGGCAGTGGGTCGCCTTACACCGAGACAGTAGGGACGGTCACCCCGGTGTCCGAGGAGTAAGCGACTTTCAACCGACGTTCCAGGCTCCTCCGTCTTGGGTCAGGTGGTCTCGATGTGGAGGCCCTCCCCCGACCCCCACCGGCCGTGCGAGGCAAATGGTGGTAGCTGGTGTAGTGTCGAGGAGGTAGTCTCTGTCCCAAATTGGTGGTAGACTTTGTAAGGGCACTCGACCTCTCCTTCGGGGTGAACGGCTCCCTCCAGACTGCACCCAAGGTTGGGTGTAAGTCCTACCGCGTGGTTTTGCCCAGGACTCCCTCTGAGATCCTGCGGTTTTGGTTTGGTCGGGGGAAGTCGTTCGCAAGAGCTCCCGCCCGACAAACGGACCCCGGACCCTCAAGGCGGGCGAAGCCCCTTTGTCGTGTGACCCAATCCCAAGGTTCCTGGCGTCTCGCCTGTTCTCCTTTGGGGACCCCCGGTCTACCACTTCCTGGGAGTGTGGTTCCGTCCTCCCCGTCCGAGTCAGGGCGAGCCCTTCTCGGGGACCGTGTCCCGTACCGTGGGGGAGTCATAAGCACGGACCTCTTAGGGGCACCTGTCTCCTCGGACCGCCCGATGTCAGGGGACCCAGCCTCTCAGCTTGTGTTGACTCGTTGATTGCGAAAGTAACAAAAGTGGAAGGTTCCTGGTGCCCTACCTGTTTTCCTTTGGGCCGAATCGTGACTTCCTTAGACCGAAGTTATTGTGTGTCGAGGGAACATTCTGTCTGCGACGGGGGTGAGGGGGCGCCCACCGGTCCTGGGACGAAGACCCAGAGGAGCAGAGGGACCTCCCACAGGTAGGACGACCCTAGGCCGTCCTACCTGTTTTCCTTTGGGCCGAATCGTGACTTCCTTAGACCGAAGTTATTGTGTGTCGAGGGAACATTCTGTCTGCGACGGGGGTGAGGGGGCGCCCACCGGTCCTGGGACGAAGACCCAGAGGAACGGAGGGACCTCCCACAAGTAGGACGACCCTAGACTCGGGGTCCGGGCGAGAGGGGTGTTTTTGTGAGAGACGACGGACAGGGTTTGCTAGGTCATTTTTTCTGGGCCTTGGCATCTTGACTAAAATTGTCTGGAAATCTGAGTGTCCTTTTACTTTTATTGAAGGGACCATAATTTTAGCTATTCCTAAAAGGAATTTTGAACACTCACTGTTGTTGACTGAGTTTTACTTTTGAGTCGCCGACAGTGTTCCTTCGGTCGGGTCTGTCCGCACCCACCTAGTCGAACTAGGTATTAAGTGCCACCCGAGAGGTCGCCGTTTCGGGTCGAGTTCACAATCTGACATGACACAAATAGTACATGAACTGTAGTCCTGAGTCGTAAAAAGAGTATATTCATCAGTTAATTGAGCTAAGAGTACATAGTTTTGGACGTAGAATAATTGTGTTTCTAACAAAGGGGAACTTTACTAATTGTATTAGAACCCTCTGGTCCATCCACAATCTTACGTCTCCGGACCCCCGACCACCTGCGGACCGACGGTCTCCGTAGGAGGAGGGGAGGGGAGGAGGGGAGAGGAGGAGGGAGGGGGAGGAGGGGAGGGGGAGGGGAGG